>QEPC01015345.1:184741-213484 GCA_003113815.1 Sphenodon punctatus | reverse complement strand
GCGGATGTGGACAGGGAGGGAGTTCCAGGCATGGGGGGCAGCAAGTGAGAAGGGACGAAGGCGCTTAGGGGAGCAGGGAAGGTGTGGAAGGGTGAGAGAAGGGACAGAGGAGGAGCGAAGTGCACGGGCTGGAGTATGGAGGGTGATAAGTGCAGAGAGGTAGCGGGGAGCAAGGTTGTGAAGAGATTTATAGGTGAAGACTTGGAGCTTGTGCAGGATTCGTTCTGGAAGGGGAAGCCAGTGAAGCGAAGAGAGGAGGGGCTGCAACATCATGCAGGGCCCTGTTCACGGTGGCTGTGCCCACCCCAAACTGCTCCCCCACGTTCCTACAGGAATCGGGAGTAGCCAGCCGCCACACCGCCATGGCCACGTGCATCCCTGGTGGCAGCAGAAATCGCATGTTCATTTCCTGCCTCCAGTGGTGGGGGTTGAGGAGCTTCCCCAAGCAGGTCAGGAGGGAGCGGGACATCCGGAAGTGGTCTGACCATTCCCCGTCCGTTCAGGTGGCCAACATGTTCTCCCACCAGAAGTTGGACTGGGAGCACGACCAGTGCCATCGGAGGGTGGTAGGGTCACATGGTGGGTGTACACGTTGAGGGTCCTTTGGGCCAGGATGAGCTTTCCTTGCTGGGACACCATGGAGTCCAACAGGGCACGGCGTTGGACGGCTGTCCGCTTCGCCCATCACACGATCGCCACCCTCTGGAGGTTAGCTGCCCACAGAAGCAGGAGAGCCGTGCCGAGGAGGGGCAGCAGCACGTCCCTGGGCTGTGGGTCCTGTCCCCTGCCAGCATGGTTCTTCAGCTCCCCACACCGAGCCTACCTCCGCTGGCACTTGCTGGGGTCACAGCACTCTCTGCTTTATGGACTGTGTCCACACCCCACTCTCCCTTAGTGGTACGGGAGCTCATCTGTGTCCAACCAGCCCGGGGTCACTATACTCTGTGTGCTGCTTGATCCCATGCTACAGACCTTCTGCCCCACGCCCTACTACATGCAGCGGGTCCCTTATGTACTGTGTAGGGAGCTGTTGGCAGGGCACTGATAGTTGATGCACTGGGGGTGTGCTGAGGCAGCAACCGTGTGCCGGGTCCAGCTGCGCATCCGCGCGAGTGCATGGGTCTCCTGGCCTCCATGGGGGGATGGGACCAAGTGTACCGCAGGGTACCCCTGTCCCCCCAACCGTGCTACAGTCCCCCCAGTCAGGGCCGGCCTTTGCCTGCTGAAGCTGTATGTGGTGTGTATACAGCACTCCTGCACGTACTCTCCGCTCTTCCGTTGTCCCCTCCCTTACTCTCCATCGTTTCTCCTGCTCGCCTAACCGCCTTCAACCCTTCTCCCTCGCTGCCCCCCATGGCTGGAACTCCCTCCCTGCCCACATCCGCCTTGCCCCCTCCCTCCGCTCCTTCAAATCCCTCCTCAAGACCCACCTTTTCCTTGCTGCCTTTCACAATGCCCACTAGTCTTTCCCCTTACTCCTACTGTCGGCCCTCCTTTGCTGACTGCTGCTACCAACTTCTTTGTAACCAAGCCAAACACACACACCTGAGACTTCGCATCCGCTTGAATGTTTGTTTGTCTTCTCCCCTGTCTCTCCCACTGTCCCCTCTCCCTGTCTCCCCCCCCTTTGTCTTCTAGATTGTAAGCCACAGGCAGGGACCGCGTCTAATTCTATGTTCTGTACAGCACCAGGTCATACGACTGGCGCTATATAAATGTCTAATAATAATAATAATAATAATACAATGCCTGGCTTGGCTTCTTGGCCTGGTGCAGTGCCTGGCTCCTCCATCTCTCTGCTGCATCCCTTCTGCTCTGTGTGTGGGCTGTGGTGTCCAGTCCCCGGAGGGCTGGCCTATTTCTGGTATGCAAGGATGCCTGTGGGCAAGGGTAGCCACGCGGTCCGTGATTGGCCTGGTTGCTGCATCCTTCCATCTCCCGCTTGTGCTTCATCGGAGCGGGCTCCATTCCTGCTATGCCCAGTTGCTCTGCGTGTCCCTCAGCCGGGGATGTAGGGAAGGGGTGGTCGCCCTGTGTGGACATGCTGTTGGGGGCCCTCTGGCTGAGCCCCAACATGCAGCTGTTGGTGGGCGACCCCCTGTCGGAAAAGGACTCCTGTCGCAGTACATGTGGACTATGGGTCACCAGTTCAGGGCCCCAGCATGCCGGGTCTGGTCCATCGAGCTCAGCTTCACCCCCCTGTGCCTGCCTCCATGGGGTTGCCCGCCCACCGTTGTCGTGCCATGGACCAATGTGGAGGTAACAGTGACATGCCTGCTGATGGAACAACCTGGTTTTGGCCTCGCCCTGCTGTCAGGGGGCCCCCCTGTTGCTTCCATGTACACTGGCAGCCTCCTGCAGGCGCGTGGTCTCCCGTGCGCGCTCTCGGATGTGGGGTCCCTCCTGTGGGACCTGGACTTGCTGTCACCTGATGTCGGAGGACCGCTCTTGACCAGGGACCCCTCTGGTGAGGAGTTCTCTGCCCTTCGATCGGTTTGGGACTTTCCGTCTGTGCAGGCTGCAGCTTCCGGGGGGAACCTCCTCCTACCCCGCTTCCTGGTGGATGCTCAAATGCACTCCCGTGGCTTCTGATGAGGCCTGTTCGCGTGGGAGGGTCTCGTGCTGGGATCGCCTCCTCGGGAGTGCTCACCGAACAGTCCATGATTGGCCCCTCACCACTAGCCATTCACGGCCACCCAGTTGCCCTGCACGGTGCATTGCCCGACACCCAACACCACCACCCCTTGCCTCTGATTGGGCTGTGTGCTGCTATCTGTATCGCAACTGGATGCCACCTAGTTCCCAGGATCCTGTTACCCGATCTGTGTGACCACTGCTCCCTGCTGCTGGGGCTGCCCTGGTGCCCTCGCCCGCTCTGCATGGGCACTCCCATACCTCCTGTTGTGCATCTCTTGCCTGGCCGTGGGTCCACCTGACCCCCCCTGCTCTGCCTCTCAGTGTTTGGGTGCCCCCATTCTCCCGGCACCAATAAACTGCTGTACTGTGCTGTACTGTGATGGTCTGTCCTGCCTTGCTTCTGTTGCTGCTGTGGCGGCTGTTTGCCCCTTCCTCTTGGCGGCCGTCCTGCCCCCGTTTGTGTGTTGGGGGTGTGCTTGGTGTGTACTGGAGGGCTCCAGGCCTATTGGCTGGACACTGGGTGTGTGGTGTGTGTTCCCCTGGCAGCTTCCCTGCTGTGTGCAGTTGCCTGTGCTCGCTCCTCCGGGTGGGTGGACGTTGGCATGTGGGGTGTGTCCCTGGTGGTGTCGCTGCCCCAGGGCCTCCCAGGGTCCATTTGTGCGGGAGTTCCCCATTGACCTGTTCCTTCTCTCATGCAGCTACTGTTGTCATGCTGATGATGATCCTGCGCCTGGGGGATATGGTCCTGCAGCTGGAATTGGCGTCATGAGATATGTGGCATGTCAGCTGTTTGATGGCATCGGTGAGCATGCTTCCTGTTTGCTGGGCCCTGTGCCTGTGTCCCTCCAAGGGTGGGTCTGTTCCTTGGTGTCTGTGGCCCATTCTGATGGCTGTCCCCTCTCCCTCAGTTACCTTCAGTGCAAGCCATGATTGTGGAGAGGACCCAGGAGAAGGGGGAGTTGCTGGAGCTCCTCCTGCTCATCCTGGAGCAACTGCACCAGCTTGACCGCACGCAGGCTGAGCACTGGCGCCTGGCGCGGGATCACTGGCCATATTGACCGGGGTTCTGTCCATGGCCTACCTCTACTGGCGCTGTTCCCCCGCTTATGTTGCCTTGTCCCCCTCCCTGCCCTATTGTTGTTACCCCCTGTTGCTGGTTTCCCTTATTTTAATAAAGGCTTGTGTGTTCCTTTCCTGGAGTGTCCATTTTGTGCTTTGCTGTGACTTCTCCCCTTGTGCAGGTGCCTCTGCCGTGTGTGTGTGTGGGGGGGTGTTTTCTGTGTTGTGTGGGTACCTTCGCACCTTTCTTTACCCCCCATGTGCCATGTGCCCATCCCTGTGTGCTTCCGCTGCCTGCTATGTGTGTGTGGCTCTGGGTGGGTGGGTGTTGGGGAGGGGAGGCATGGTGCCGGGTGGTCTGGGCTCCGTGACGGGGCTGTGTGGAGCCGACTCCTTTATATCAGCTGTCTTCCCATCTCCCTCCTGCCCGGCCCACGCGGGTGCTGGTGGCTGGGGGGTGGGGCCGCATTGCACAGCTTTGTTTGTGCTCAGTCGGCCATGTTGTGCCATCATTGTGCCTGTCTCTGTACTTGCACGGGTGTTTTCCGGGTGTTCCCCAGGATGGGTGTTTGGCTGCTGGGTGTTTGCAGGTGCCTCCCATTTCCTTTCCGCCACCCCCCATGGCCCTTTCCATGTAAATGTCTCCCTGCTCAGTGCCACCAGGTTTTCGCTGGGTGTGCTCACCCACCCATCCACACCCATCTCCACCCATCAGCGCTGATGCGCTGTCTGTGCAAAAAAGGCCTTTGTGTCATAACTTGTCAAGAGACAAACTTCATGCCAATTGGTGGCACCCTTGACCTGCTAGTCACTGATTGGAGAAGCACCAGGCAACCAAGTTGAAAGACTCTCAGATATCCTAAAAGACTGGCAGGATAATTTTGAAAGAAGGAGAGGTTCGAGAAGACGCTTCGAGAAGACAGCTGCTGGGCCAAGTCAACTGTGGGACTTAGGTTTTTTTTTTTCTGTTCCAACTCCTTTTCTTTTATTTTCCAATCTTTTCTTTTACTACTTTTTCCTAAGTCTTTTATTTTTCATTTTTAAAGCCACTTTTCATTTTTAAAGCACTTTAAGACTACTTTTCTCTTTTTTCTCATCTTTATTTTTATTTTTACATTTTATTTTCATTTTAACTTCATTTTTCAATCTCTTAAAGTTATTTTTATTTTCATTCTTAACTTCATTTTTATTTTCACTTATTTCACTCTGTTCAAGCCATTTCTCTTTTTGTATAAATTTTTTTTTTTTTTTTTTTTAAATCCCATTTTTAAAGGGCAGTTCTTCTTTTTCTTGAAGGTTTTGTCCCCAGTTGCAGACTTTTCTTTTCTTTTCGGGAAGCACTGTATTGGTCTCTTTTTCATTTTTAACTCTGTTGGGTGGACAGAATTCCCCCAAGTGCTTCTCTGTCTTTTCCCCTTCCTTTTTGGTCCTTGAAATGCTCCTTGACTGTTTAGAGGCCATTCCTCCACCTCTGGACACCTTTTGTTTTATATTTATCTTTATCTTTTCTCTTTTATTTTTACTATTTTTACTTTAATTCTTATCAAGTCTCCAGTATAGAAGCAAGTTAACATCTTATCTTCCCCAGCAGGACCCCACAGACCCTGGAAAACGTTTTTGGGACCTGCGATATCTGTGCGGTGAGATATATTCTCCAAGAATATATATCTTTGTAATCAATAACCTAGTGCTTTTATAGTAGTGTGTAAGACAGTTTAGAAGGGCAATAAATTGTAGTATTTTAGTCATAATAATTGTCTATTGTGACTTTTTTGTGAGGAAACAAGCTTTCCTATGGAGATCCGTGACCCCATGGTGGAGCTAATTCCTGGGAGAACCTCGGGGTAACAACACCCAAAGAAATTAATTTGAATGAAATTCTACATAGGTCTTATCTGTTAGTCATTGTTTGATCTTTATTTAGGAAAAATTCCATTTATATCAAAGGAAATTTAAGCCAAGTGAGGAGTAAAGGTATGATTATGATATGTTTACTACTCCTAGTGAGTAGTCCTTTACATTACAAATAGTCATCCAAGCTTCCATGGAACTACTCATAGTGCAGTTCAATGGAGGAAGGGTATTATTGTCAGGTTCAAAAGGATTTTAAAAATAGCAACACAAAGCCTTCATGTCTCTGCTCAGATATGGTTCAAAATATAAAGAGGATGCCTATTATGAGCATAGATGGTCAATTCAATTCAATTTCAATTTCAATTTATTGTGCGTGGCAAATGGCCATACCAAGAAAATAATAATAAAACATAAAATACAATACAAAATGTGAAAACAGATAACAGTACTAATTCATTGGACTCTCTTATAAGCATAAGTACAAGAAATCAGAGAGCCCAAATCAAACAAAATTACACAAACCATTAATATAAACCATAAAAGCTGGAGTTTGGGACTCCCACCATTCCCCGTACAATAATAATCTATATCCTTAATGACCTCTGCAACACTGAGGTCATATCCCAATCTCTACACTTAGTGAACAGCCCTAGTAATAGAGGTCCCCGCTAGACACATCCAATTTCAATTCAACAGGCATTGGGAAAACTTGACTAGACAAGCAAAGTGCCGTGACTCACCTCATCCTCTTTTAAAGGGAACTTAGATTGCAGGAAAAGATGGTGGCAATTCAGAGTTAAAATTAGAAATTTAGAGACCATCAGTGTCATTTCTGGGTCTACGTCAGATAAAGCCAAAAGCAATAAATGACGGTCAGTCCTACCAGGATATTGTAGCAGAAACAAGGATAGAAATTCCTTACATAAGTTGTCATACAGGTGACAGGCAAATAGAATGAATTGTACTTTATTTGCATAGTCAAAGACCATAGCATTTACATAAAACAAACCAGACAAAACAAAACATAACAAAGTCATAGTATCTAATGGATAAATTGGCAACTAAGGGTCTAAAGACAATTCCCCCATAAAGACATCTTAATCAATAAACCCATGGTTTACTCCTAAGGGTTCCATCTCCCCAAGAATTCCTGGGATAAAACTGACATACAGTTCAAAACCCCCCCTCGTGGCTGCCTCATTTCCTGCAATCTTTATCCATTAATTGATGAAACACCTAATCATCCATTGGAATATCTGAAAAATTAAACTAAAAAAAGTAAATCCTGCCCCCAAACTCCAACCCATCCCACATAATCCTATAAGGGTGGGCATTGAATAGTAAGAACACAATAGTAATAACTAAGCCCAGGACTCACAATAAACCAATAACAACCCTATCCACACATAGAACCTCGATCCTATACAAAATTCAAAGTTACTTCTCAAGGCTGGAGTCACAAGACCAGCCTACCCACTAATACCCATGAGCTTACTGTTAGGTTTATGGTGGGTTCCATGATCCAACACCAGCATCTCCCATTTAATTCTGACTTCGCCGACTCTCGGATTGCACCCGAGGCCCAGACCTCCCCCAGCTGTTAAGACACCCCCAGGAGGCCGGGAGTATGGATAATGTCTGCTTCAGGAGCTGACCTAAAATGGGACAGCTGGTCAAGGATAATGGGAACCACCTGTTTCCACCTTACCACAGGAAGATTTATTTGTTCCTCGATTCCCACAGACTCAGACCCAGCCCCACCATCCATCATAGGTCTCAACCCTTCCTCGGAGGGGGGAACCGACAAACCTCCCTCTGTGGCCCCATCCAAAAACCCTTCTTCGGGAGGATTTTGTACCCGCTCGTCAATACACTCTGAGCTTTCTTTAGTGAACTGACCACCAAACCCCCCACTAACCCTAGCAGCCATACCTCCAGGACCACTAGAAACCTGGTACTGAACTCCCCCCCGATCTTATGAGGGGGATCATGGGGGGGGTGTCAATTGGCAGAGCCTTAAAAACTTCCCCCACATATATACCCCAGGTAGCCAACAAGTGGGCCTGATCCAAAACCCTATAGGCAAAGGTGGGACAATAAAAATGCACCAGCAACCTGTGTATACACCCATATGAGGGCAAAACCTGGATTGAGTCAATCGCCTCAAATGGTACCCAGCCTAAAATAGTCTCCAAATGATAGGCCACTGCAAGCTTAGTATTCCAAGGGGGTAAATGGCCATTAGGCAGGGGGTAAATCCTAAATACCACCACCCCCAAAACCGGAACTGGTTTGGACCTACGAGAACCCAAATTTCCCCCAAACTAGGCCCGAGGGCCTGACTCCTCAGCTCACAACCCATCCTCTAGGCCATCATACTGGCCAGGAGGCTCCAGGGGGGCCAACTGGGGAAGATCCTCACTGAAAATACCCAATCCCTTATGGGTTGCCCCAGACCCAACTCACTCCCTTCCAATCAACTGTTGCAAGACTGAATTTAACAAACCCTGTTGCCCCTGGGCCAAACTAACTAAATCGCTAATTTTACTCAACAAGGAATTGACTAGCTCCCCCATCGCCACACAAGATTTCTCAACTCAATCAAGGTGGCAACAGTCTGATATATGCACAGAACTGGACGTGGCAGATGAATCAGGCCCATGAGTGACTAAAGGGTCCAGACAACATAGTTCCAGATCGCAATGGCTAGCCTTCAGATGGCCCTCATCGAATTTTGGCAATACGTTTGGGCCCCGAGTCATAGTCAATTCAATGGAATGAGTCGATACTCTTTCTGTAAGAACCGGGTGATGTGAGTGAAGGGAATAATACCTGTCCAATTGTTGTTGCGATGCTTGGGGCAGGTCCTCAATATGAGGTTCCACTTGGCGGGCAGTTTTCTTGGTGGCTCTTTTTCCCCCCCATAATAAATGCTTACCAACAAATCCCCCAAAATCCCTAGCTCAAAGAAACAACCCAGCCTGACACCCAACAGCACCAGCCTAAGTTACACACACCCACCGGGGCTTCTAGCCCCCTATACCCCATCGGACCCCAAGGACCCCAAAGTACCACACCCTTTGGCCGTGCCCTTCGGCTTAAGGACGCCAGCTTGCGGCCTACGGCGCAGTCGCAGGTGGTGTCCTTAAGTAGCCCCACCCCAGCTTTGATTGGCCTGGCTGGGGGGGAGGGCAGGTAAGCAGGGGGGGTACCCTGCTGGAGAAATCCCCCACTAATGCTCCTCCTCTTCTTTTCTCCCTGAAGATGTCCTGGAGCTTCCCGAGACTGCAGCCCAGCAGAGGGGCCAACCCAGCCGGAACAAGTGGCTGGATGGAGAGTAGGACTTGAAGCACAGCTGCAGGTGGTGTCCTTAAGTAGCCCCACCCCAGCTTTGATTGGCCTGGCTGTGGGGGAGGGCAGGTAAGCAGGGGGGTACCCTGCTGGAGAAATCCCCCACTCACGCTCCTCCTCTTCTTTTCTCTCTGAAAATGTCCTGGAGCTTCCCGAGACTGCAGCCCAGCAGCAGAGTCAAACCAGCTGGAACAAGTGGCTGGATGGGGTGAGTAGGGCTCAAACCACAGGTGCAGGTGATGTCCTTAAGTAGCCCCACCCCAGCTTTGATTGGCCTGGCTGGGGGGGAGGGCAGATGAGCGGGGGGGGAGTACCCAGCTGCAGAAATCCCCCACTCACGCTCCTCCTCTTCTTTTCTCCCTGCAGATGTCCTGGAGCTTCCCAAGACTGCAGTTCAGCAGCAGAGCCAACCCAGCGGGAACAACCAGCTGGATGGTGAGTAGGGCTCGAAGCACAGCCGCAGGTGGTGTCCTTAAGTGGCCACGCCCCAGCTTTGATTGGCCTGGCTGGGGGGAGGGCAGGTAAGTGGTGGGGTACCCAGCTGGAGAAATCCCCCACTCACGCTCCTCCTCTTCTTTTCTCCCTGCAGATGTCCTGGAGCTTCCCGAGACTGCAGCCCAGCAGTGGAGCCAACCCAGCAGGAACAAGTGGCTGGATGCGGAGTAGGGCTCCAGCAAATAGAATGTGATCTGCCGTTTCTGTCACAAGATAATCAAAAGGGCACAGCCGATCCGAGAAGTTGATAGCTCTAAAACGGTCCTCCAAACCATAGTAGGCAGGGCATTAAAACAAGCAGAGAAACAGAAATTTTCCCCTTTGTGAAGCTGATGAGGTTAAATAGGAGGCCATAAGCCCCCATTTTGGCATCAGAGACAGATAACAAGCCATATGGGGGGGAGGCCCTAATCCTAGCAATCTCTTCTTGCCGGGCAACATCGGCATGCCTGAGTAGGATTTCTATCTTTATAGCACAAACATCTTTCCCTTTCCAGTAGTCATGAGAGAAGCCCAGCTTAAGCAGAAAGGTTTCAATGGCCGTGATCCATTGGCCTTTGAATGTATCATCCAACCAAAATTTGACAAGCCCTGCTTCCTGGTATCTCAGTAATCTCAGCCAAAACTGCAGCAGAAGCCCCCATGCCACTTCAAACCAGCTGCACTACCCCACCTGCATAGATGGTCAGAAAACAGATATGAAATTTTAGGGGAAATGACATCCAAAATTACAGCCATTTACCTTCATCTTAGATTTTTTATTTATTTATTAATTTTACTATTTTTATACCCCACCCTCTCCTGTTCAAGAGAAGCTCAGGGCGGCTTACAGAATATCAATAAAACACATATAAAATATTGTTAAAAACATTGAAAAGGATACAAATAACTAAAAGGGAAGAAGTCCCCACCCCAACCCACCCTGCCTGTCTCCCTCTCCAAAGGTCTGGCGGAACAGCTAGGGTCTTACACTGTCTATTGAAAGAGGGGAGGTCCGGGGCCAGGCGGGCCTCCATCAGAAGGGAGTTCCACAGCCTAGGAGCGGTCACCAAGAACGCACTCCCCATCGTCGCCACCTGGGCAATGAGTCGGGCGTCGCTAGCTGACCGCAGGGGTCATAATGCAATCAGGGACCTGAGGCGGTCCCACAGGAAAGCCAGGCTCAGCCCATTTAGGACTTTATAGATCATTACCAGCACCTTGAATTGGGCCTGGAAGATATTAGGAAGCCAGTGCAGAGAACGGAGCACCAGTGTAATGTGTTTTCTGCAACCCGTCCCCATTAAGAGATGGACCACTGCATTCTGTACTAGCTGCAACCTCCAGACCGTCCCCAAGGGCAGCTCCATGTAGAGTTCATTACAGTAGTGTAGTCTAGCAGTGATAAAGGCATGGATGATGGTGGCCAGATAAGAGTCCAAAACATATGGCCACAGCCGTCGTACCAGATGTAATTAGCGAAATGCTCCCTTCACCACAGCTTCCACCTGGAGAACTAGGCAGAGCTGTGAGTTGAGGAGCACCCCCAGGCTAAGGACCTGTGTGGCCATAGGAGGGCAGACTCCATCAATGATGGGGGCCACCACCCCCAGCCCTACCCACCAACATCACCTCCATCTTGTCAGGATTCAACCCCAAATGGCTCATCCTCATCCAGTTCCCCACAGCTGTCAAGCACTGGGTGAGCCCTGAGTCTGCCAGGTCTGGGTCTACAGAAAAAGAGAGTTAAAGTTGTGTGTCATCAGCGTACTGATGGCAATGCACTCCGAACCCTCTTCCAAAGGCTGCATATCCATGTTGAACAGGAGCGGGGACAGAATAGAACCCTGCGGGACTCCACACATGAGGTCCCAGGGAGATGAAGTACATTCCCCGAGAACCACATGCTGAGTTGTCCCAGCCAGGAACAAGCGAAACCATTCAAGAACAATTCCACCTACCCCAGCCCAGTCCCGCAGCTGAGCCACCAACATCTCGTGGTCAATGGTATCAAACGCAGCCGACAGATCTAATAGAATTAAAATAGAAGATCTGCCCCAATCTAATTTTCACGGCGCAGGTCGTCAATCAAAGCCACACGCGCAGTTTCCATGCCAAATCCAGGGTGAAAACCAGACTGAGAGGGATCAAGGAAACTGACCCGATCTAGATGCCCCTGAAGCTGCCTAGCCACCACCCGTTCAATAACCTTCCCTAAAAAGGGAAGGTTAGAGACTGGCCGATATCTGGCTGGGGAGTCAATGTCAAGAGATGGTTTCTTGAGCAGGGACCTCACCACCGCCTCTTTGAGATGACTCGGCCCTGCCCTCCCTAAGGGAGGCATTGACAACCCCTGCCAGCAATGGCCCTAATGTCTCCCGGAAGGCTTTGACCAGTCAGGATGGGCACGGATCTAATTCACAACAGGTGGCCCTTACAGACCCAAGGACCTCCGCCGCATCAGCGTGTGACACCCACCGAAATTGATTCCTTGAAATTGGACAAGGCGGGTCCTCCACCCCCTCAGGTTCACCTACTGTTATAAGTGCAGTATTGAAGTTGTGGTGAATCTGACTGATTTTATCCACAAAAAAGTCAAAAAACATGTCACAGTGGGCACTGGAAGATTCCAGTTCCAGGCAGAGAGAGGCCGAATTTACCAGCCGCTGCACCACCCAGAAAAGCTCCACTGGACATGTCTTTGTGGATGCTATGAAGGCAGCCAAGAACTCTTCCTTTGCTCCCCGCACTGCCACAGCATAAGCTTTTAAACTAGCTTTATGTTGCAATCAGTCAGCTTCAGCACAACTCCAGCTCCACCATTGCTCCAACCGCCGTCCTTCCCGCTTCATCCGGCGCAATCACTCTGTAAACCAAGGGGATCCACGTCGTAGATGGTCCGGAAGCGGATGCCTGGGAGCCATTCTGTAAATGGCCTCAGTCAACAAGTTGTTTCAAAAGACAATGAGGACATCGAGCTCATTGAGATCAGGAGGCAATTCCCCTAGGGCATTCTGGAACCTCTCTGGTTCCATAAGTCTCCGGGGGCGGACCAACTGAACTGATCCTACACCTCTTCAGGGACAGACATGTGCCAGGAAATCAGTCTGGAGGAGATAACGATCCGTCCATGACAAGGGTGTCATTGATACATCCCCCACCACTGGATCCCCTGCCTCAAGGCCAGTGCAGAATATTAGGTCAAAGGTATATCCTCTATCATGCTTCAGGCCCACAACCCTCTGAGACAGTCCCATGGTTGTCATGGCAGCCATGAACTCATGCTCTGCTCCACCAAGGTTGGCATCACCATGGATGTTGAAATCTCCCAGAACTAAAGTCCTTGGAGACTGCAAGACCACCGCTGACACCAACTCCACTAGGGCATGTAGGGATGCTGCTTTACAGGTAGGTGCATGACATATGAGCAGCAGCCCCAATCTGTCTCCAGCCAAATCGAGCACCAGATGGATCCTCTCCATACCCAAAATAGTCTGTACTGGATACCTCCTAACAGACCAAGTGTCCTTAAAATTAACAGCTACACTGCCTCCCTGCCACTCTGGTCTAGGCTGGTGCTGTACAGAGTACCTGGCTGGAACAAGGTCAGCCAAAATTGGCCCCTACTCAGTGTACAGCCAGGTCTCTGTAATGCATATGTGTTTGGCTGATTGATTCAGGATATACTCCCAGACCATTGTAGATTTATTACCAATCGACCTCGCATTCAACAGCAGCAGTCCCGGACCAGCCCCTCCCCCCCATTCTTGATCACTGCATTACCTGTCTGGGGGCCTATGAAGGGGATCGGCACCAAGCCCCTGTCCCTCCAGATTCTACCCGCCTCCCAGAAGGACCATAGTTGTCCCAACCCATAACAACTGCAATGACTGAAGACCCCCCCAGACCTCCCGCCGAGCCCCCGGTGGCTGTCCTGCCCAGCCCCCAAGGGAGACCCCTCCCCCCTCTATACCCCCTCCGCCTCCCTGCCCCCCTCTCACAGGGGAGCCAACCCCACCCCTGTCGGGTCATACACCCCTCTCACACCGGGGGAACAGTCCCCACCCTCCCCAACCCAGTCCCCCTCCTCCCCCAGTATATTGGGGGAGGGAGCCGTAACCCCTCCCCTCCAGCCACCAACCCAATCCACCTCCCCTCCACCCACTTTCTCCTCTCCCACAACAACCCCTACCACTCTGCCCCTATAAACAATCATCCCACTACAATAGGTGGGACTGAGGGGAGCCAGGGGAGGCTAAAGGCCACGCCCCAAAGCTTATCCCCCTCCCACCCAAAGGTCCCTCCTGGCAGGGGGGACCACTAGTGCCATCCCCTCCAATTGCCGAAGAGCAATCTGTGCTTATATTGTGGAATGACAACACAAGATAGTATTCTTAGTCCTTTCCTAAGTGATGAGATACCATCTAATTTTAAATATTTAGGGATGTGAACCTCACTCCATTAGTCAACAGGAGTTTTGCCATTGACCTTAGGATTGTGCCCTTATGGAAGCTATGACCGTTTTGTTTTCTCTTTCAAAACTAGGACTGAATGAGAATCAATTATTTTCTTGCAAAAATCTTGGGAAAAGGCAGCCATTTTGTGCATGTGTATTACTGGGATAAACACGGTAAACGGTAAATCAGTATACGGTACATGTAAAAAATTTCTTGACCAAGAAAGTGTCAAAAACGGGGTTTTCCCCAATTATCAATTCTCACTAAAAATGAATCGAGAACTGTGACTGTTGGTGAGAATTGAGAAAAAAAATAAGATCGAGTTGCAGCCCTTGTTAAAACAGAAATAGCAAACATTTTTTTTAATGTTTAAACTTTATTTTTTTAAAACAAAGGTCCTTTTATCAACCTTCTGCCAACCTCTTGGTCTTTCTTTCTTCATTACAGCTGTAGTGCTTGGGTACATGAATAAAGTTGCCAGTTTTCAATCAACAAGACTATGCAATTTATTTCTAATGCATTAATTACAAAAGGAGACAACAAAAATAAATTAAAAATGGGGAATCTGATTGCAATATAATGAACATAATTATTTCTATATCTTCATTTAATCTCTTCCTTATATATCTTGACAGAGAGACAAACTGGTTCAAATTATATCTTTTATTGCATCAACTGTTGTTGGTGGAAAATAAGCAAGCTTTTAGGAAATACAGGGCCTGAAAGCTTGGATCTTTCCACAAGCACCAGTTTCCACCACTAGGATTTATAAGAAAGAGATTAATAGGGATGTGTAATCAGAACGCGGTTCGGATGTTCGACCATTCAGTCGTTCGGTTCGAAAACTGAGTTCCGGTTTGGTTGTTCGGTTTGGCAGAGTTCGGTATATCCGAACATGGCCGAACATTTGAAATAGCTCTATCATACCGATATTGATACTGAATTCAAAGATTTTTTTCAGTATCAGTTTCTTTTGGCCCTGAGACCACCCCTGGTCTCCACCCCTGGTGCCAGGAAGTCTGCTCCTCAGCTGCCTCCCCCTTCCAGTCACGTTTTTCCTGCCCATCTGGGCCTTCCAGTCATGTTTTTCCCACCCCCCGAACTTTTCCAAACTCACCCGAACATAACCGAACTGTTCGGTCATTTTCGAGTTTGGTTCGGTCGTCCAACAGACTGAGTTCGGTCTGAACTCTGAACATCCAAACCGCGTTCACACATCCCTAGAGATGAAATGGAGATACAGAAATAATCATGTGCAACCTTGAACTCCCAACCATTCCACTTAGGGTGAGGCCACATAAGAGAAAGTGGGGAGGCTACCATACCTTGGGTAGCCTTAACCCACGGTGGGTAGCCACACAATGAAGTGTATCATGTGGTTGGCACCTGCCAGATGTTCCACCCACCCCAAGTTTGTGGCTGAGGAAAGCAGCTGGAATTCTGAGGACATGTCATAGAGCAGCCTTACCCCAACTAGGGTGAGGCTGCCCAAAATGGGGCAACTCACATAACCGGGCTGTACTTGCCCTGTCACATGGGACCTTGAGTAGCTGGTGCTATCACCTGGTACAGACAACCACATCAGAGCTGGGGGCAAGATCTTGCTTGGGCCAGGGCAGGGTGATGGGGCAGTACCCACTTGTGTGGCCAGCATGTCAGCAGCTGGCCACCTGGTTCCCCACAACAGTCTGCCTGGCTCCTGATGCTGGCCCTGCAGCATGAGGACAGTGATTACCTGCCACGAGACTGTGCAGAGATCAGGCTGCTACAACTCATCTGGCTGCAACTTTACTCTCCACCACTCTACCAGCAGAACTACTTCAACTATTGCTGTACCCTACTATCTACTGTGTTTATGGAGATGAGTTTACCATTAGAGCCTTAAAGGGGCCCTTCTGGTGTGACTCAGCATCTCTGCTTTGGGGCAGCTGTGCCAAGGGTCCTAGGTTTTATTCTACCATCTGTCTGCCCAAGACCCTTTTCATCAGCTAACTTATAACATTAGTGGGCATTTTTACACACACGCACACCCAAAGCGAGCAGTGCTTGTTGCTCAATCTGCAAATGGTGGATCAAGTAGTACATATTCAATGGGCAAACCTGTTTTGAAGAGATGTTTTAGCTATAATTTTGCCCAGATGCTTTATGGGGATGGTTGTGAGTGCTTTATACGACTGGGCACAATTTAGCTGCAAGAGACTTGATTGCAGGACAATTTGAAAAGAAAACAAACCTGTGAAACAAAGTCTGTAGTTAATTCCAACAGAACTGAAGCTTTAATGGCTTTCCTACTTTAAAAGAAGTTTTTTCAAAAGAAAAAAAAAGTATTGTATTTACAATGTTTCTAAAATATTCATGTGTTTACAAATCCATCTGTCTGAACACAATTTCATCCACCTGATATTGACAACACATCTTTTATTAAGAGTCAGCATTATTTTTCATGAAATAGGTGGTGAGGGAATCAAGGCTGGTTATTCTTGCAGAAAGAGAACTGATTGGTTTCATGGGGTATTATATTAGATACATTGCAAATATTTAAATGATGATTGCATTCTGTAGCTTTCATAGGCTTATTTTCATTACTTCTTATCAGAGAAAATACTGGGACTGACCCCTGGCCCTATTTATGCTGTTAATATTGAGATGTATGATTTTCCATTAATAAATTTAAAGTAAAGAAAGAGACTTTTGAATTGTATGGATGAATATTTATGTGAAATGGATGACATTTTTAAAGTGAACACATGCTGTGCCTATAGATTCTGTAACTTCTCAAATACCCCCTGTGAAAAAATTCACAGTTCTACAACCTGATTAAAATGACTGTTTGGGAATATTAATTAGAGCATATTTCCATCTCCAAAATGCAGACTTGAACTCTTTGTTCACATATTTTATCTCATGTTATTATGGACTCATGATGCTGTATAAAAATACCTACGAATAGTTAACTCAATCACAAAAAGCTGTGTACAACCATCAGCATATATAGGTTTAATAGTGGAAGGGAGAAATACAGTAATAGTATACCTCTCTGCATATAGTTTAACAACAGTTAACCTTTGCCTTTAAACCACAAAATGTCAATTGGTCCACAGAAGAAATATTACCACTAATCTCTTTTCCTCCCCTAAAGGTCTGTTGATATAAGTTAGGGTTAAACCAATTTAACCTTTACCCCTCCCTCCCTGGGTATTTTCAGACGTTACGAGATCACAGTGAACCACGGTGAATACCCACCTGTGGTCAATGTGTCTCGAACGTCTGTTTGGCGGCCGCCAGATGTTCACCACAGTCAATCTGCACAAGGGGTCAATTTGAACCACGCTTCCCGGGCTAGCCGTGGGAATGTCCTGGGAAGCGTGGTCAAACGGACCCCCGGCAGGGACAAAAAAAAAGTAACATCTGACCGCTCGCCATGGCCCGGGATCACCGGCGGGATCCCGGGCCATGGCGCATTCGGCCGGATGCGGCAGCCGCATTGGCCCCGCCGCCCGCCCGTCTCCTCGGAGGGCGGGCGGCGGGGTGCGTGGAGGGGGCGGGGCCGTGCGGCCGCACGCTGCGCCGTGCGGCCCCACCCCCTCCCGGATTCCCCGCGGGGATCCCCCCGGCACGTCTGGTATGGTGTGACAGGGTGACCCCGGCGGGGAACGAATGGGTTGATTTCGCTACGGGGCCAATGGGCCCCATAACGTCTGAAATCACCCCCTCTCTCCCTCTCTCCCCACCCCCTCTCTCTCTCTCTCTCTCTCTCTCTCTCTCTCTCTCTCTCTCTCTCTCTNCTCTCTCTCTCTCTCTCTCTCTCTCTCTCTCTCTCTCTCTCTCTCACACACACACACACACACACACACATGGAGTGACTGTGTAAGCCAGCCTTCAAAGAAAACCAGGGTAAATGGTAAATTGGCCAGTCATTGAGAGGGAGGGACAGCACCTCAGCAAAGCAGCAGTATCCCAGATTGAGGAGGAGCCCCATTGCAAAACTGCCACTGGCATGGGATGGCGTGTGCCACTGCACAATCATTCCTTGTCCAGGGGCAGCTCGGGGAATCCCAGCAGTGGAAGGTTCACCTTGATGAACAACTGCTCATCAACTTGGCCCCCAGTCTCTGGCAGTGCAGGGAGCAAATGTCCCACACCATAGAGAACACCCACTTGCTGGGGACACTGGTTGGTGGGCAGGACAATATAACCTTGGCCACTTTCGACAGGGCCAGCAACATGTTGACCTTGCCGGCCCAGTTGGCCAAGGGATCACTACTGGTATAGATGCATGGCTCCTCCTCCAGGTAGGTCTCCACGGCTGCTGAGGCGCTGTCGTACTCCCTCCCTCCAGTAGCTCTGCCTGGGCACCACCTCCACCACTGCCCTCAGCCACATTGCTTGCCCAATTGTGGAGGACCATGCTCCCCAGAATGGCCTGAACATAGGAAATGCTGATGCTGGCAATAGGGGTGCTGCTGCTGGTCATCCTGACGCTGGTGCTGCTACTACTGGGGGCAGTGATAGACTCCGCCGGCTGAAAAGGGTGACTGCTACCACTCCCCCCACCCCCAGGGGCATCCTGTTGCTGCTGCCCACTCTGCCTGCCGGACCCTATCCAGCAGCTTATCCTTCCAGTGCCCATAGAGTGCTGTCTGGCATGCCATGCTGCCCTTGACCCTGGGGTCCAGCATTGTTGCCAATACATATTCCTCCCACCACAGGAGCTTGTCAAACTGCACTTTCAGCCCTTCCTTCAGCTGCTGCACCAGGTCAACTGCCTCATCGGCCAGCTTCCTGCCCTCAGGGTCATAATCGCACCCCTGGAGAATCTCCTCCAGCCTCCTGAGGAAACTCTGAACCAGGAGATGGGCCGTGGCATTCTGCACCAGCTGCAACCTCCAGACCAGCTTCTCGAGCACCCCACATAGAGTGAGTTGCAGTAATCCATCCTCGAGATGATGAAGACATGGATGACAGTGGCGAGGTCGGAATCTGAGAGATACGCCAGAAGTCGCTGGACAAGATGTAACTGCAGAAATGCACTCCCCGCCACGGCCACAACCTGAGATTCCAGGCTGAGCCGTGAATCGAGGAGCACACCCAGACTCCACACTTGAGAGACCATGGGAGGGAAAAAAAAACCAACAAGAGGAGATTCAACCACCCCCAGGTCCCCTAAGCCCTCACCAACCAACATCACCTCCATCTTGTCAGGATTCAATTGCAGATGGCTCAACCTCTTTCAAGCCCCCACAGCTGACAGGCAGTGGGAAAATAGGGAGATTGCGTGACCTGAGTCGATGGAAAAAGAGAGGTAGAGCTGAGTATCATCAGTATACTGATGACACTGCATGTCCTGAAACCCTCTCACGATCTCCCCTAATGACTGCATATAGATGTTAATCAAGAGGGGGGACAGAATAACACCCTGAGGGACTCCACACATGAGCTCCCAGGGAGAAGACGTACACTCCCCCAAGACCACCCGGTGAGTTCTCCTGGCCAGAAAAGAACAAAACCAGTCCAAGACTGTCCCGCCAGTCCTGGCACGGTCCCACAGGTGAGTCACCAACACCTCATGATCAACTGTGTCGAATGCAGCCGAAAGGTCTAGCAGAACCAGTATGGTCTGATGACCCTGGTCCAACACCAGACGGATATTGTCAACCAAGGCCACCAATTCAGTCTCTGTACCATTCCCAGGCTGAAAACCAGACTGAAAGGGGTCAAGGAAACTGGTGCAGTCCAGATGTTCCTGAAGTGCCGTGCCAAAGCCTGTTCAATAACCTTCCCTTAAAAGGGAAGGTAGAGACCGGCCAATAACTGGCAAGAGCATCAGCATCAAGAGATGGTTTCTTGATCAGGGCCCTAACCACAGCCTCCTTCAGACAGTCATGCACCCTGCCCTCCTGAAGGGAGGCACTAACCACCTCAGCCAGCAATGGCCATAACATATCCTGGTTGGCTTTCACCAGCCAGGATGGGCATGGATCTTGTTCAGAAGTAGTGGCATGAACAGATCCCAACAAGGACTCCACATCAGCAGATGACAGCATCTGAAACCGATCCCACAAAATAGGACAGGACGGGGCATCCATAGCCCCAAGATGATCCTCTGCAATAACTGTGGTACTGAAATTGTGGCGGATGCAAGCGATCTTGTCTACAAAGTACTCAATAAACAGGTCAGAGCAGTCACTGGATTGCTCCAGGTCCAGGTGGAGGCAGGAAGAACTCACCAAGTCTTTCACCACCTGGAAAATATCCACTGGACGTGACTTTGCAGATGCAATAAGGGCAGCAAATAACTGCTTCTTTGCTGCCTGCACAGCCACAGCATAGGCCTTTAAACTGCTCTTATGCTGCGATCGATCATACTGGTCATGAGTCCAGTGCCACCATCGCTCTAACTGCCTGCTCTCCCACTTCAAAAACCGCAGGCCCTCAGTAAGCCAAGGAGACCTGAGGGAGACTTGGGAGGGCAGTGGACTCCTGGGAGCCACTCTGTCAATGGTCCCAGCCAACAAGGTGTTCCAGAATACTACGAGATCATTGAAAGAGTGGCTGTCAAGGTTCAGGGGAAACTTCCCCAGAGCATACCGGAACCAATCCAGGTCCATAAGTCTCCGGGGGCAGACCGATCTAAAAGTTCCTGCACTCTGTTGGGGGCTGACATGCTCCAGGATGCATGCCTTAAGGATGTAATGGTCAGACCATAATGAAGGCTCTACCCCCCGACTTCTACTAACTGACCCCCCGCCTCAAGGCTGGTGCAGAAAACGAAATCCAGTGTATGTCCCTCCTCATGTGTGGGGCTACAGATGATTTGGGACAGGCCCATGATTGTCATGGAGGCCATGAACTCATGCCTCGCTCCTCCAAGATTGGTGTCAGTGTGGATGTTAAAATCCCCCAGGAACAGTAATCTAGGGGTCCAGAGGATCACAGCTGACACCAGATCAGCAAGAGCATGTAGATATGCTGCCAGGCAATTGGGTGCATGGTACACCAGAAGCACCCCTTATCTGTCCCCCGCCAAATCCAACACAAGATGGAGGCACTTAACACCTGGTGGAGCCTCCACCGGATACCTCCTAAAAGACAATGCCTCCTTGATAACAATGGCTACACCACCGCCCCCCCCATCCCTCCAGCTGAGGCTGATGCTGCACAGAGACCCCAGCTGGAACAAGATTGGCCAAGATAGGGCCTGATTTATTGTCCAGTCAGGTCTCTGCAATACACATGAGGTCAGCATCCCACTCCGAGATTAACTCCCGGATGGTAGATGACTTATTGACAACCGACCTCACGTTCAGCAGCACCAATCCAAGGCCTGGGGTCTCATGGACCTTGGCCCACAGCCTACCAGCTTGGGGGGTTGAGAGAGGAACAGGCACAAGGCACCGCTCCCTCTTCACTGATGGAACACACCTCCCCTTTGAACCATATCTCCCCCGATCCATAACAACCCCTATAGCTGCGGAAGCCCTCCCATCCTCAGATAACCCCGTTAGACACCCACCCTCCATAGGCTGCCCCGATAGGCCGGCGAGTGAGACCCCATCCACCAACCCCCCCTCTGCCCGCCCCTGCCACCGGCGGGCAACCCTCCCCCCTGGAGGGTCATGCCTACTCACACCAGGGGTTCCCCTCCACACCACCTCCTGATCTCTCTCTCTCTCCTGCCACCAGAGGGAGGCCATTAACCCCACCACACACCCCCACACCCAAATTTTACCCCTCCACACTCACCGTTCATCACACAATACATATAGGACCCGACCCATCAGTCAATATTTTCACCCCCCTGCTCCCACGCACACGGGGGGGCGGGGGTAGTGAAGGCACCGTCCGGGCTGCTAACACATGCTGCAGAGCATGAATAATATCAATGGTGGCTGTCTCTGCCCACAAATGACCCGCTAACTGGACGTTGGCCGCCTCCCAGAAGACGCCGTCCTCAGGGCAGCTCCCCTTTGTACTGGAGGGGGTGGGACAGCAGAGTGGTCACAGGTGGGGAGGATTCCCAGGGCCTTGGCACCAGGGAGTTAACACCCCACCCCCCCTTGCCAGTCCAAATGTGATGGTGGCCCACTTCAGTCCACTTTGACTTGCTTTGGACCGCAGGCCACCATCCCATTTGTTGGGAGCAACCCAGATATTTTCCCTGTAGTTCTCCCAGGTGTATTGGCAGCTAGCCTAGACTCTGACCCAGAAGACCTCAGGGATCACAGCCTGGGATAGCTGCCACCATGCCCAGGAAACGGCCCACCCGACTGGGAGGAAGCGAACTATTATATGTGGTATCCTGCTGATCTAGGCCTGATCCGGAGTGGCCATCATGTCTAGGTGCAGCACGGAGGCAGGACTAACCCTAGGGGTGGGACTACCGGATCTTTCGGTATCCAATAATGCCGGTACTGGGCATACCGGCATTATCGGAGTCAACCCGGTAATCCGGCCCATTTACTGGATTCCCGGTACCAGATATTTTTTTTACATTGCGGCCATTCAAATGAATGGCCGCAATGTAAAAAAACCCCACAAAAACCCGTGTTTCCCTCCCCGAGTCCAGGCTGTGCGGGTGGAAGGGGGGACACCCCCCACCCACCCTGCCCAGCCTGGATTTAAACAAAAAAAATTTCCCTAAGTGTCCCCTACTGTGGCTCCGGGTCGCCGCCGGCAACCCAGAGCCAGCCCACCAGCACCAACGGCCATCCAAGCAGCAGCCGGTAAGTATAAGTACATGTACTGTATGATCCCTAGGGTGGGGTGGGGGTTTAACACCCCCCCACCCCAGGGATCACCGTACTTCCAAGTTCCCACCCAGGGATCGCCTACCTTCCTTGAGGTGATGGCGGCAGTCCGGCGGCTTCAGCGCTGCTGTGGCTGCCGGCTTCAGACACTAGTAGGCCTTCCGGGGAAATCCGGAAGTTCCCCGGAAGGCCTACTAGCGTCTGAAGCCAGCAGCCACAGCCAGCGCTGAAGCCTCCGGACCGCCGCCGTCACCCGGAGCTCAAGGAAGGTAGGCGATCCCTGGGTGGGAACTTGGAAGTAGGGTGATCCCTGGGGTGGTGGGGTGTTAAACCCACCCCACCCCAGGGATCATACAGTACAGGTACTTATACTTACCGGCTGCTGCTGGGACGGCTGCTGGTGCTGGTGGGCTGGCTCTGGGTTGCCGGCGGTGGCCTGGAGCCACAGTAGGGGACAGTTAGGGGAATTTTTTTGTTTAAATCCAGGTTGGGCAGGGTGGGTGGGGGGGGTGTCCCCCCTTCCACCCGCACAGCCTGGGAGGGGGAGGGGGAGGGGGAGGGGGGAGGAATTTTTTAATTCCATTGATTTCAATGGGGACAGTGCCCCATTGAAATCAATGGAATAAATCCGGTACCAGTATACCGGATTTAATCCGGGAATCCGTTTTTTTGAAAACTGGTATCTGGTAAATCCGGAACCCGGTAATTGCCCTGGTGTCCCACCCCTACTAACCACCCATACATTCATGCAGCTCCCTGCCAACTTGCCCGGCCTGGCTGCATGAACCATTTTTCCTCATTTGGACCCAATCCTAACCTTTTTCAGTGGCTTCCTAGTCAGGAGTAATTTGTGATGGCAGTACTCCGTCATCACTTGTGGTTTTACCCTCTTTATGACAAATTTTAGAAACAATTCTGATTAATGAAGGCTGAACTGATAGAGTGGGGTCTAAGGAATCATATTTGATTTATACTACCATACTGTTTGATATCCATTTTGACAGTATATTTGCTCTTGAAAACTCCCACAGTTTAGATTAATTTGGAAATATACAAAACTCTGATTTAAAAGAGGCAAAATACCTTGATACAACTGGGGAGGGGACCCAGTCTTGTACTTACTGAAGTTAAAATTCTCCATTGACTTCACTTGTAGAATAGCATGCTCTGAATATGCATTAATTTTAAAAAAATTAGATTGATGTCTACTATCAAATAAATCACCAAGACATGATTCATTCTGCCTCCATGTGTTGAGGTGAGGGTTTGGACTAGATTATGTTTAATAAGTTCCATTGCTACAGTTCTATTTTTCCATGCAATATAGAAGTTTGATCGTATTTGTTTCTGAGATGCCAGAAGTTTATTGATGGAAAAGTCACTACATTGAGATTAATTAGCATACACGATAGGCACAATGGTCTCAGACTAAGGAAATACAAAGGCTTACATGGCCTTTATGTCTTCTGAGGACAAGACTTGCCCTCCCCCTCCCCCACAGTAGATGGCTGTAACACAGTATCTGGGGGCTGGGTTTTTTTTGTCCCTGCCCCCCATTTAAAGGAAGGAGTACGCAGAGGCCGCACTGTAGCAGGGAATGCTGCAGGGTTGCCATAGCAACCAGCAGTGTTGTGCAAAAAGGCAGATCTCTCACTGAGAGATCTGCGCGCAACATTTGGTGTGCAGGAACAAACAAGTCAATTCACCCCTAAGAAGGTTGAGAGGTAGACATGCTCACCCACCCACCCTATAACACAACACTGTGGGCCAAGCTGCCCACTCTTTATGAGGGCCAGGCAGGAATTTTTACTGTCATACAAAAATTGGTCGATGGTTTTGGTAGTTTTTCGGCTTCCTCGCAGTGCCGCTGCAGACAAATTGGCTGCGTTTAAGGGCTGAAATAGGCTACTATACTTGTCACTCTCTTTGTCAGGGATCAGTTAGTCTGTTAATGTTATTGGTAGAATATTATGGAAGATGTTTTCTTAAGAGATGGGGCTAAGGGGGAAACCAATCGCAAGGGTGGCCAGGTTTCCACCAAGGCCCAGGAGAGAGGGTTGAGCAATTTACCTGAGGATAGGGGTGGTTCCAGGTGGGCCATCACCTAACCTACTCTTCTGTTTCAGGTCGCTATAAGATTACAATGTCTTCTCAACCAGCCAGATGGATTGGGGAGAGAGTGACCTAGCATAGTTAAATAAAATCAGGGTGGTAGTGAGGGAACATCAGGCCACCCTTTATAATAGTTAACCATTTTATCTGCAAACTCCTATTTACTGTAACCAAGCCAAGAACGTGCACCTGAGTTCTCGCATCCTCATGAATGTTGCATTCCTTATCGCTCCCTCTGTTCCCCCTTCCCCATCTCCCCTCCCCTTGTCTTTAGATTGTAAGCTCTCGGGCAGGGACCATGTCTATTTTATTCTCTGTAAAGTGCCAGGTACACTTTTGGTGCTATACATAAATGCTAATAATAATAATGCTAATGCTAATAATGCTAATAAAAATAATAAAAATACTAATGCTAATGCTAATAATAATAATACTAATAAATAATAATAATAATAATAATAATAATAATAATAATAATAATAACCATTATTAGCATTATTATTTTGTTTATGGACCACAGAGCTAGACCCTCCTCTGAAAAAATATGATTTGAATAAAGAATGCGGTCTTTAAAATCCATACAATGTGTGCTTGTTTTCTTCCGGGGGTGCTGGGGCAATGACATGATATGTCTGACATGTTCTTTACTGAAAGATTTCCCAGCTTTGGAAGATGACAGTGAAGATTTAGATACCTTTTGTGACTTGAGATGAAAGTGATGACATTCAATTCACAGAAGCAAGCTTGAATCTTGAGGCATTTGTATGCAAGAGATACTTGAAGATATCTATAGCAAAGGCAATGAAGGTGGGAAGAACAGAATGCAGAAGGGAAGAAATTGCCATAAAATGTTTGATGTAGTATTCAGCTATTGTATTTTGAAATGAGGTGCCATATTTGTTTGGCTTGACAGTCATATATTGCTTTCAAGCAATATTGCTGGAAAGTAAACATATGCCAATAAATATAATTCAGCATATCAGATATTTACTTTACATTCATTTGATACTTCCAAATATTTTTTTGGTCTTTCCTCCTTATTCTTCTTTGTTGCATTAAGTAATCCAGTCACAACATAAAATATTTCACTTTAAGGTATATTTTCAAAATGTTTTTTATTATTATTGCAAACAGCTTTGAAATGCTACTCCTTTTTGAATTTTCACATAGCATTCTTTTCAGTAGAGCACACACAAGTATTAAGGTGGCATGAACATTATGTGGTTTTTAGTTGGGCGTTGTGGGGGTGCAGTGTGTGTGTGTAAGTACGTGTGCACTCACTGGAGCGCACACAAACTTTCGGTGGGTGGGGGAGGGTTTAGATGGCAGCGGATGGGTGTGCGCACTTGTTGTACATCCCCATCCACCCACTGGCTGCCCATACCCTTGTACCGAGCAACCCAAGTGTTTCCCGGTTGCTCCATGGGGGCAGGATTGTGGGTCGCTTGAGCATGCACCCACCCACTGCAACATATAAATGGATGGTACCACATGTGTCTACTGGGCGGACTTGCATGGTACCATCTCATCTAAGGACCTTCTCATATGAGACACCCCCACCCATCTCCACACAAATTTACTGCATGGAGATGGGTAGAGGCACCTGTGAGAATGCCACTGCAGATGGGTAGGGTTGCATGTGCACTCCCATGCTACACCCCTCACCCACACATGGAGCAATGGTCTCCAATGCTGGTTGCTCTGTGGGTGGAGTTGGGCGGAGGTAGGTGGAGATGGGTGTGCACTCACTGTGGGCGCACACCCATCCCCCCCCACCATGGCCCATTTGAAAAGGGCCTAAAAACGACCTTACTTGCAAGCAAAATATCCAGCAAAAAGTGTAGACATCTTAAGCAGTGGTTATTTATTTTTCCCCTTCTTTTTTAATACTGTTTTTATTTTGCTGTTACTTTTGTGTTCATTTCCAAACTCCCTCACAAGCATGTCTTTTGTCAGTTTAGATGATTCTATAGTTAGTTCTGTACACCATCTCTGGGATATTATAGGTATTGTGAATCCTTCTTAATGGTAGAGGACTCAACTAGATAACCCCATGGGGATTCTATCACATCTATGCTTGTATGCAAGCCCAGGAGAATGAATACATTCCACTGGGTCAGATACTCAGATAATTCAAATCAGCACCAATGTAGCTGTGCTGATTTACAACATCTAAAGATCTTCTCCATTATATTTATCATGCCAGTCCTCCTTCTGCCATCACCTTGAAAGAAGACAGTAGACAACAGGAGACAATTTAGAGTTAAGATATAAGCAGGATATGAAATAAAGCAATCAGATGGCAGATTAAATTCAATGTTGATAAGTCAGGGATGTGCAATTCATTTTCATTTTATTTAATTATTTAATTGAATGATGGCCTATTTGTTTTAGTAATTCAAATCAGGGGTGTGCATGTCATTTTTGTTATTACAATAACAATAACAAAAATTGTTGTTTTCATTATTGTTATTTCAATAATGAAAACAACAAATAATAATAATGAAAATAGAAATGAAAACAACATTTTGTTCTTGAAATAAAGGTAAAAAACTGAAAAATGTAGATCCGGCTATACCTTTTTTGTTGCTTATCTAATTGTGATGAGATTTGGGGTGATTGTACCCCCAATGGCGGACATTATGTGGACCACATTTTGAAACAATGAAATAGTGGGAAAAGTTTTTAGAAGCAATTTAATGTTGTGATTTTAAGAAAAGCTCCATACACTTTCATGGCAATAACTTCTTTATCTTCCATCCTATTTGCATGAAACCTGTGACTATTATGCACCTCCACAAGCTTAACATTACTGCCAATTTTCAAAAGAAACTGGATAAAGTGTCTGGATGGTATAAGACATTAACTTGAAAATATATTTCTAACTCTAACATTTGTATATTCCATTCTGTTTACAAGACATTTTGAATAAATGTGTCACATTCCTTGTCTGGCATCTCTGCCAAACTATGGGGCAATTCAATAAATTGACCCAATTTTAAAATCAATTGAAGTTGTCCCCTTGAAGACCATTATTCAGATAAATAGCAGCACATGCAGTGCCAGTCAAAGGCAAGGAACCTGGCATGGCAGGGGGAGGGAGGCTGTAGGAGGGATGATGTGTAGCAACCCAAAAGACTGACAGACACATTCACTGGCCAATTATTACATGCTTCAACCTTTACAGGACCAATCTGTAGTGGCTTTGAGGCTGGCATAGGGGACGGCCCTCAGGCAGGCATAGAAGGGACATAACTGGGACTTTGGGGATAGCACCCCAGCAATAAGGAGATGAGGGTATTTTCAGACATTACGAGATCACGCTCAACCATAAACAATCCCCTGTGGTGGGGAATGGTCCCGTAACGTCTGTTTGATGCCCGCCAGATGTTCAACACAGTGAACCTCCAGCAGGAATCAAAATAACCACGCTTTCGAGGATGGTCCAGGGACCATCTCCGAAAGCATGGTCAAAGTTATTCCCACTGGGGGTGAACTCCTGGCGGGAATCACTTTTTGCCCCCAATGGATATTTATTTATTTTATTTTATTTTTAAATATATATCCCACCCCTCCTGCCCACAGGGCATCCCGGGGTGGTGAACAACATTTCATTTAAAACAATAATAAAATTTTAAAACAATTTAAAATACACTACATGGGGAAAACCCCCATCCCTATCCCCAGCCCCACCCCACCCCTACCCCCCACCAAAAGCCTGATGGAACAGCCAGGTCTTACATATATGCCAAAACAGCAGGAGAGTGGGGGCCAGCCGAGCCTCCTCTGGAAGCAAATTCCACAGCACAGGGGTGACCACCGAAAAAGATCTAACATCGGTGGCCACCCGCCTCGCCTGGGGAACCTCCAAAAAGGCTCCCACGGACGATCTCAAGGGTCGCACGGGTACATGGGGAGTGAGGCGATCCCGCAGATAGGCTGGGCCTAGGCCGTGAAGGGCTTTAAAGGTTAAAACCAGCACCTTGAACCTGGCCCGGTGCTTTATAGGCAGCCAGTGCAGAGCCCGGAGCACTGGTGTCATGTGCTCCCTG
>QEPC01015345.1:149035-173746 GCA_003113815.1 Sphenodon punctatus | reverse complement strand
AAGGTTTAAGTTTCATTTCAGTACAAAACTGAAATGAAACTTAAAGCAATCTAATAATCCTACTCAACGCCTGCTGTTCAGGAACAGTGACTAGCTCAGAAGGTATTGGGAAGGGGGGAGGCAGATAGTTTCATTTCTTGCAAGCCTCTCCACCCCTGGTGCCTGGAAGTCTGCTCCTCAGTGACTAGTACTACCCCTCCCTGTCACCTTACAGTGAACCTTTTTTTGCCACCCGAACTCACCTGAACGCGATCCGAACTGACCGAACTATTCGACCATTTTGCCGTTCGATGTTCAGTTCTGTTCGGTATGTTCATGTTCAGGTTCGTGTTCATGTTCGGTCATCTGAACAGGCTGAATTCGGCACGAACTTCGAACTTCCGAACCGCGTTCACCCATCCCTAACATTTATATGTTATTTGCTTATACCACCCAGACCCTTTTTCCAATCCTTCTGAAATTTGGCAAAGATAGTAAATTTGGGAAGGGGTATAAACTGGACACATTTCACCTACATTAGATGTGAGGAAAAGAAGTTACAGCTAAGAATATATATGTAGAATATTGCAAAATACAATCATTCAACTGCTTCTAAAATGGATTTCTTTATCTGATCATTTTAAAATCTGGTACACATAATTCTTTCTATTGGAGGTATAGGCACCCCAATTTCCAGCCACAAAGCATTAAAAACATGAACATTACAGCCGATAATGTGTTTTCCACTGAAATGAAATGGAAATTTAATTCCAAATTCACCGAACGCATCCAAACCAAACGTTCACATTCGAGTTCGATTTGCACATTTCGTTCAGTCAACTGAACTATTTGAGTTCAGTCCGAACTCCGAACCGCGTTCGCCCATCCCTATTAAGAACAGAATTGCTGGGCATGTTGATAAACACGGCTTAATGGGGAAGAGTCAACATGGATTTAGCAAAGGTAAGTCATGTCTCAGTAATCTGTTGGAATTATTTGAGGGTGTAAATAAGCATGTGGACAAGGGAGATATAGTGTACTTCCAGAAAGCATTTGATAAGGTCCCACATAAAAGACTCTTGAGAAAATTAAGAAGTCATGGGATAGGAGGTAGTGTATTACTATGGATCTGTAACTGGTTAAAGAATAGGAATCAAAGATTAGGAATGAATGGTCAGTTTTCACAATGGAGAGATTTAAAAAGTGGTGTGCCCCAGGGATCTGTATTAGGACTGGTGCTGTTTAATATACCCATTAATGATCTGGAAAAGGACATTAAGAGTGAGGTGATCAAATTTGCAGATGGCATCAAGTTATTCAAGCTAAAACATGAACAGACTGTGAAGAATTGCAACAGGATCTTACGAGACTGGGTGCCTGGGCATCTAAATGGTGGATGAGATTTAATGTGGACAACTGCAAAGTGATGCACATAGTGAAAAATAATCCAAACTATGAGTACACAGTGCTGAGTAGTAAGCTAGGAGTTAACACTCAGGAAAAGGATCTGGGAGTGACTGTGGACAATAGTCTGAAATCCTCAGCCCAGTGTGCAACAGAAGTCAAAAAAGCAAAGAGAATGTTAGGAGTTATTTGCAAAGGGATAGAGAATAAAACCAAGGATGTCAGGGAGGGTGAGTTTTATGATTTGTTTTATAATTTGTTTTTTTTATCGCTAAATCTTTTGTGTTGTTTGCCGCCCCGAGCTGCCTTTGGACAGGAGGGGTGGGATACAAGTTTTTTTTTAAATAAATAAATAAAATAAAAATAATGCCTCTATAAACATTAATGATGCGACCACACCTGGAATATTGTGTGTAATTCTGGTTGCCCCATCTCAAAAAAGACATAGCTGAACTAGAAAAGTAACAGAGAAGGGCAACGAGAATGAGAATGGGTATGGAACGGCTACTGTACAAAGAGAGGCTTGACAAGCTTGGTCTCTTCAGCTTAGAGACAAGAAGACTGAGAGGGGATATGATAGAGGTTTATAAAATCTTGAGTGGTATGGAATGAATAGATAGGGAACGGTTTTTTACCCTCCCAAATAGTACTAGAACTATGGGACGCTCCATGAAACTAACTGCCAGCACATTTAAAACAAATAAAAGGAAGTACCTTTTCACTCAACGCATAATTAACGTATGGAATTTTTTGTCAGAGGGCATTATCAAGGCCAGTAGTATAGCTGGGTTTAAAAAAGACCTTTATAAGTTCTTGAAGAGAAGGTCCATTAATGGTTATTAACCAAGTAGTTTACGGGATGAACTTAATGTTGGGACCTGGGAGTGAACAACGGGGAATGGATTGCCCATTGTGACTGTTGGTTCTTCTCCCATGCGTTTGAGACTGGCCACTGTTGGAGGACAGGATGCTGGGCTTGATGGACCATTGGTCTGACTCAGTTTGGAACTTCTTATGTTCTTATCTTGTGTGTCTCATCGGCTGGCTCAGCACTCTGTGTGTGTGATTGGATGTGTTGTAGTCTTCAGCCTCACTTCAAGTACTCAAAAAAGCAGAACTCTGCACCTATTGTCCCCCACATATACCCCCACAGATTTTGGGGTGCCAATGACTGAAGCCTGTCCCAGTTCCAGTGTCTCTGACACCTGCTCCTCCTCTTTTCTTCCCACATCCTCCTTTCTTATTTACTCTCTGTACAAATTCTCCAAAAATCAGATCTCTGCAGCTAGTAAAACCTATATAGTTTAAACAGAAGCAACATCTGCAAGTGATCTAGGGAAATTTACAAATTCTGTTAAAATCATGGAAATGATATTGCTTGTAAAATGTTGTCCCTTTATCCAATCCTTTTAAAATTTGGAAGAGATTATCCCTTGGGTTATCGGAACAAGTCACCCAAAGTACATCCAAATTAGATGGAAAACAAAGATGCTACACCTGGAAATGTGTGTACAAACCATGAAATGATCTAATTGCCAATAAAATCAGGACTCTTTATCCAGTCTTTGTGAAAGTTGTCATGGATGATCCCTTTCAGGATGCATACAATCAGTACAAATTTAACCTAAATTGTTTGGAAAACAAAGACATTACAGCTGCAAATGTGTGCATCAACTACAAAATCTCAAGTGCTTTTGTAATTGGGACCCTTTATCTAATATCTATGAAATATGGAAGGGATACTCCTATGGATGAGGGGTACACTTAGTCCAAATTACAAGTAAATTGGATAAAAAATGAAGAAGTTACAGCCAAAAATATATTTTGCATTGAAATCAATGGGGGAAAACAAAGTTCACTAATGATAACAAATTTATAGATAACAGAATTACGAACACCAAAACAACATAATAACGAAATAATAACAAACTAAAAATTCAGTAATGGGTCTCTGGTGCACACCCCTAATTGATGATGATGAGAATAACAATGACGACAATTGATTGATGGATTGACTGATGACTGTCTGATGATTGATTGATGACTGATAGATTTTTTTGCCAACCATTTTGCAAAGAACTCAGGGTGACTTACAACATTAAAAAAATACGTATAAATTATAGTATTTAAAAAAACAAAAAAACATCTGTCCCCACATACTAGATGTCTTTCTACTCACTCCCTTTCCCATTGAGTCCCATATAGTATGAGAGACCGTGAGGGATTTTTTATTCAGGCAACCTGTTTTTTGTGTCTAACATAAAGAACACCATCTCCTGGCAGTCCTAGTGCCTTTCTAACTGGGCCTTATTTTCATCCTTACCTAGCTCTAGAGGATCTGCAGGAAATTGGTAATAGGCAGAAGGAAACATCTTGAGGAGCTTGTCTACCTTAGGCTAATCATGTTGATCTCAATCTGCACCTTTGTGGTCCTCTGGAACTCATTCATTTTGGACCTTTGAATGTCAGTAATCATAAAAATGTCAGTGACCTTCTTCCCTTATGTCTGGCCTTACAAAGTTCTTCTACCTCAACCTGCTTTGTGTGAACTATGCATTAGAGGTGCCCGAGCTTGATTATGTTAGAATGGAACACTTTTAAAATGACTTCCAGGGTTCCAAGCTCAGCAGCACATGTCCTATGCAGCTACATGGGCCACTGAAAATGCATCATCTCGGTGCTCCTTTAATTTCACTGACTAATGGTTTAACAGTGAGGCTGTTTTTATGCAAGGCTTGTTTCTCATGTATCACTAAATTCCTGGAGAAACAAACTCATGCTAGGAGGGTTAGATGTTCCACCCTGCTGCCAGAAGTGAGTCGTTGAAAACAGCAGGTGCCACAAACTAGCCCAGGCTTTTACAACTCCACATCTCCAATCTTGTGCTAGTTCTCGGTGCCTGCTTTTCAATGCTGCCCAGCTCACTTCCTGTAGTGGAGAGGAACATCTAAACCTCCCAATGTGAGTTTGTTTCTTCAGGAATTTAGAAATACATGAGAAACAAGGCTCATGTAAAAACAGCCTGAGTTAAATTTAGGGGCATTATTATTCCCCACCTGTCAAATTTATGATAGAGTCCTGTATCAGAGACGGCAGCTCTGGAATCTGCTGCTTCTCAGCTGTAAACACTGTGACAGGAAGTTGCTAAACTGCAGGAGGGTAGCTATAAAATCTGAGTCAGCAGCTCAGCTGAAGTTGGTTATGAGAGAAGTCAGACAACCCTGTGGTATTTCTTGCCCAGAGAGAACATTAGGCTAGAAAACCCAGATTAAAAAGCTCCAAGGAGATTGTGATCTGAGGGGAACCAGAAATAAAAATGTAGTTCTTTCTGGTAGTAAGCTCTGATGGCAGCGGGGGTGGGGGTGGGTTTGGCAAAGGACACTGCCTCTGGCCTGGTTAATGGGAAAACAGGGGTGCAGGGCTGCTGGGGAGACTATGTCTTGTTTTAAGTTGTCAAAGAAATTAATCACCACCACAACCCACCTCCCCATGGCAGAAAAGAAAACTAAGTTATTCTTTGTTATTTTTAAATTTGTGGTAATATATCTGGAAAGGTGCAATTATGTAAGCCCTTAAGGCAAAACGTTGTTTCCCAAAACAATTATCTTTCCTAAAAGCCTCTTAAATTCTGCTGCTTTTACAGTAGTAATGCTCCCTTGACTCCTCTTTGGATGTTGTGTTCTTACTTAACTTCTCATGTAAAAAGTGCATTGTTCCTTTACGTGGCTATTTCTCAATTTTCATTACTTTGTGAGAAACAATTAAATTACAGAGTAAGCAAAGCCAATTCAATGGTGGATGAACAGCCACTGCTACAAAACAGTATTAAAAATTGAAAGTGAACACGGTTTAGCTTTACCAGCTAATTTACTTAGGTACCACCCTAAGGCATCAACACCGTTTATCACTCTGTGCAGCCTGGATTGTCTGCACCATCACCATCAGCAGAAGTGGTTTGTATGGAACAAATTAAGAACTCCTTAAAATTCTCTCTATATGTAAAGGAAATATTGAAAACGTAGCATATACTAAGATTCTCCGCAGTGGAGCATAATGTTCCCATTTAGAGTGAAAGCAATGCAGGCAAGGCAAGGAGCTAGGTTGAGTAATGAAATTAGTCACAGTTCTCCGAGATACTAAGAATTCCTGAGGCAGAAAGAGGATAGAAAGTGCAGAGAGAGCATTAAAAGGCTTGGGGTGGGAGGAAAGAACAAAAAACATGATCATATTCAAAATTATTAATTTCTTGGCACTAGTTTACATAAAATCAAACAATTCCTCTTCAATCCACTTAAAAAAATGAACAATTCCTACCAACCTCTAACTCACCCACAAAAGCTGGCATTTCAGAAGCAGCAAGGTAGTAATTCATCATTTTCGGGCATTCATTGGAAGAGGTGTTACTTAAAAACAATCATGAGCCTGCATCTAATCAAACAAACACAGGTTCAAGCTAACAGTATTACCCCTGGAATAATTATGCTTGATAAGAGAGGTTATAGCCACCTCTTTTGCCTCACTACAACCCCACTGCTTGCCATGACTTTAAAAAATTTAATAAATTCTTTATACCTTTGCATTAAAATCTCCTTTAAATATTAAAAATAACTAGGGACCCATATTCACTGTATTTCCCCCACCAATGGGGAAAATGCTGTGAACATGCATCCCAGAAAATAACCTTTATTAATGCTAGAGAAATGCTTCAGCATTTGGGAACAGAAATGTTCCCAAGCTTCTTCCTCTGCGATTCCATATTTAGATGTAAATGTAATCCCATGGCCCCATAAGAACAAAAGAAGTACCATACTGGGTGGGACAACAGTTCATCTAACCCAGCATCCTGTCTCTGACAGTGGCCAGTTCTAGTCATGGAAGTATGACTTATATCTGTTGCATAGTGTACATACACCATGTCTCTGGTGTCTATACATGTACAGGTCATTGAAGTGTGACCCATATCTGGTGCAGAATGCAGCGGCCTGTCTACTTACGAGGACAGATCGGCAGGAGTATATTACACCAGTGCTCCCCAAGTTCAGTACTGGCTGCCTATAGTCTTCTGGACCTGATTCAAGGTGCTGGTTTTGATATATAAAGCCCTAAATGGCCTGGGAACTAGCTATCTGAAGGATCACCTCACTTTCTGGGCTCCAGAGTGGCTCTTGCGGTTGTCAGGGGGTGTCCCCCTGGAGTTTACGCTCTATAAACGGGTGGGGACCAATAGGCAGGCATTCTTGGCAGCTGCATTGGCACTGTGGAACTCACTCCCGGTGAGTGTCCATCTCAGCCCAGATCACCTCACTTTCCAGCATAAATGCAGACATGACTCTTTCACCAGGCATTTGGTGGGGGTGGAGAGGTTATGGGGAGGTTTAGGGGGTGGGTTAGGGTTTTACTTTTTTTTTGCAGACTTCTCGACTTTTTACTGTGCTGATTATTTTAAAGTGTTTTAATATGGTGTTTTATTGTATTATTGGTTGACCTTGCTGATCCTGTTAGCTGCCAGCTGCATTTGACACTGTTGATCATGATACGTTGGTGGCCCACTTGTGGGACCGGGCAGGTATGGGAGGAATTGTTCTTGAATGGTTCTGTTCCTTTCTGTCTAGGAAGACTTAGCGTCTGGTGCAGGGGGTCTGTTCTTCATCTCCATGTGTGGAGTGCTGCAAGGTTTGATTCTGTCCCCTCTCTTGTTCAACGTATGTACATGCAGCCACTGGGGGAGGGGTCATGAGAGGGCTTGATGTACAGTGTATATCAAACCCGAGTATGCTGATGACACCCAATTGTACCTCTCTTTTTCAGCTGACCCAGGCCAAGAAGTCTCGGTGCTTACCTGATGTCTGGCAGCTGTTGGGGACTAGATGAGGGTGAGCCATCTGAAATTGGATCCTGACAAGACAGAGGTGATGTTTGTGGGTGGGGGAGTTGGTGACCCCCATCAGTGATGGAGTTCCCCCTTCATTGGCCCCTCAGGTTCAGAGTTGGGGGGTGCTCCTAAATGTGCAGCTCTGCCTGGATGTCCATGTGGCAGCGGTGACGAGAAGTGCCTTTGGTCAATTAAATCTGATACGGTGACTTTAGATGTATATCTTGGACTCCAACCTGTCCACCATCATCCATGCCTTGATCACCTCAAGACTGGACTATGGAAACACACTCTACATGGGGCTTCCCTTGGTAACGGTTCGGAGACTGCAGCTGGTACGGAACACAGCGGCCCATTTCCTTACTGGGATGGGTCGCCGAGAGCACATAATTGCACTGGCTGCCCATAGTCTTCCAGGTCCAATTCAAGGTGTTGGTTTTAACTATATAAAGCCCTTCACAGTTTGGGACAGGCCTACCTGTGGGACCAACTCGCTCCCTGGGTTCTGGATCATCCCATGCGGTCAGCCGGGTGCACCTTCTAGAGATCCCCCAGGTTTTCTGGGAGGTCATTACAGGGAGGGCATTCTCGGTGACCACTCTGAGGAGGAGGCTCCCTTCCAGTGGAGGTTTGCCTGTCCCCAGACCTCCCTTCCTTATGACAACCCTGTAAGACCTGGTTGTTCTTCCAGGTGTTTGGTGAAGGAGATGGGTAGTGGGGAGGAGGGTAAGATTAGGGAGGAGGGGGATTTGTTACCTTTCCTGATATTTATTATTCATATTAATTTTCTGATATTGATGTTTCTAATGTTTTAGTGTTTTATGATGCTTATCTTTCTAATTTGAAAAAAGAAATGTTAGCCACCTTGAGCTGCCTGGGGTAGGATGGGAGTGGGATACAAGTTTTAAAAATAATAAATGAATAAAATATTTTTTAAAAAAATAATTAAATAATTACATTAAATTTCTTCCGTGGGTGTAAGCCACCTCGAGCTGCCTGGGGCAGGATGGGAGGGGGATAAAAGTTGTGAAAATAAAAAATAAATAAATAAATAAATAAAATTAATCTTCAGTGGGTGGAAGTCACCCCTAGCTGCCGGACACAGGAGGAGCATGATATAAATATATTAAATAAATAAATAAATAAATACAATAAAATAATATCCTGCTGAACGCACCCAACTGCTTGTAGTCAGGGGCTTAAGTCTGAACTAGTATGCATTTATGGCTCTACCCTCTAAGACTTTAGCTAATTTCCATTTGAAGCTAGTTATGCTACTGGCTTTGACAGTCTCTTCTGGCAATGAGTTCCACAGCTGTAATGTCTGCTGCCCTTTAACCTCAGAGAGAGTGTCCCCTTTTTCTCCTACTGTGAGAAAGGGCAAACAACAGTTCCCTGTTTACTTTCTTCATTCCATTCATAATGTTATAAACTTCTATCATATGCCTGCTTAATTGCCTCTTCTCCAAGCTAAACAACTCAAACCTGTTGAGCCTTTCCTCATATGGAATTTGATCTATCCCTTCTATCATCCTTGTTGCCCTTCTCTGAATCTTTTTCAGTTCTACTTATTTTTCTTGAGATGGGGTGATCAGAATTGCAAAAAATATTCAAGGTGTGGTCAGCCGTTATCCTGTAGTCCTCCAGCAGAGGTACCTGCCCCCAACCTCGACTCATACCAGCACAATCCAACCACCACCCCCTTCCTGGCCAGATAACCCCTCTCTCTCTATGTCCCCTTTTCCCCCCATTAAGCAGGCAAATCTGTACCTTGACATTCCCCACATTACCAACCGCAACCTGGGGCCTTCTACCACCACCTCTAGTGAACACCCTAGAGTTGTTAGCACACATAATGGAAGTCATGAGAAAAAACAATAAAGACTGGATTAACTGAACAATGTACAAAAGGTGCACATAGTGCAGATAAACCTTTTAATGGACATGATGACAGTAAACAATAAATGTGATTGAAACTATCTACTGAAGGGAGGGGTCTTTGGGGAAGACTTTAACCCTCTGTGCCCAGTGATGGCTTCCATATCAACCCCAATCACCCATCCCTTCCAAGGGGGGAGCATCACAGTGGCCTACTGAATGTACACAATGAATAATGGCAGGGGTGTGGCTCTGGGACATTCTGGGGCATCTGGGGCAGTCAAGTGGCATGCCTGACCATGTCACCAAAAGCCCAGGTGCTGGTCACTGCCCAACAATGCAACCGGTCACCATGGGTGCCAGATCACCCACACACACACCCTCCAAGAGAGGATATGGGAGTCATGCTTAGGGAGTATCGGGTGCTTTATTAACAAGGGAGTGAGGTATTACAGAGCAAAAGGGGATGGAACCATTATGGCCTCCCCTTCCCACTCCCTCTCCCCTGTCCCTTCCCTCCTGCAACCTTCCTTTCCTGATTGCCGGGGGTTCCTGCCTGGGAAGGGCATTCTCCTCTTCCTGCCCCCCTGGCTCTGGTGGCTGGGTTCAGGCCCTGAAACCAGTGGTGGATGAAAGGGCAGATCCAGGCATGTAGATATTCTTTACTGGGGGCAGGGGAGTGCGGGGTGCAGGGTGGTCATGACCTAGGTCTTGTGGCCATCCATGGCTGGTTGAGGAGGAAATGTGACCTGAGCAAATGGGACCAGGTGAAGTGGCTGTACCTGCTGGGGGGAACAGGCACTTGGAGCCCATTTCTGGATGAGTAGGGTGGCACTTACTGCACTTATGTGCTGGGTGAGGGAGTGCTGGACTGAGATTGAGGGACTATTCCATGATGCCCCTTGTCTCTGCTCCTGCCCCAGACAGCTCAGTGCAGGCACCTTGAAGTTCATCCCAGAAGCAGCTCCAGTGCCTGGCCTCCTGCTGGTGGTTGCTGCAGGACTTAGCAGCAAGGGCCATGAGTTCCTGCTAATTCCACTCTAGAGTCCTCCTGTGCTGCTCAGTCATGCCCTCTATGGTATCCATGGTCCCATCTGCCCAGGACGTGGTTTCCTCCAGCAGCTCTCTGGTGATGTCCTCCCTCCCCCACCTATTCCACACTGGCCATTCCCAGTTCCTCTGGGTGCTCCTGGATGGCTCCAACCTGAAGGTTGTCATCCCTCACACTGGACCTGTCCCTCATGGTGCCCTCCTACTCAGTGGCCACACTCACCCCTCCCACACAGAGGCAGTGCGTGCTGGTGACCTTCAGTCAGGTCCCTATTGCTCTCACAGGCACTTATGCACATGATATAGGCTTACTGTCATAGCTTTGGATAATTCTCCATGACTACTCCACCCTCTGGCCCTGACACCTCAGTGCTGGGAACAAACCTCCTCTATTGAATTGAATAGCTCACTGCTGTCCTCTGCTACTTCATGGTCCCTTGTGCCTTTGACGTGTTTCCCCTCTGGCCCAAATGAGGGTTCAGGGACTCAGGAAACAGCAGGTGAAGGGTTAAGGTACTGCTCCTGTCATCCTCCTCCTCTTGTTCCTGCTCCTTCATTACCTCCTCCTCTGATGCTTGCAGTTCAGTACACAGCTCGTGACTAATAGCAACTAGTAGGGATGTGCGAACATGGTTCGGAAGTTTGGAGTTCAGACCAAACTCGGTACATTCGGATGACCGTACCCGGACATGAATCGACTGAACCAAACCCGAATTGACCAAACCAAACCCGATACCGAACTCTGAAATGACTGAACAGTATGGTCAGTTAGATTGAGTTCGGGCCACAAAAACGTGTCCCTGGAAGGCAAAATGTGACAGGTAGGGGGAGTCAGCTGAGGAGCAGACTTCCAGGCACCAGGGGTGGAGGGGCTTGGAATAGCAGCCACACTGCCCAGTCACTATCCCTTTTCTCCTCAGACCACTGGCTTTGAAGACTGCGATTGGCCACCAGCTAGGCTGCATGGAGCCAATGGGGCTTGTCGTGAGGCGGGCACAGCAAGTAACAAAACTCATTACCCTCCCCCCTTCCAACACCTGACAGCAGGCGTTTTCAGAAGGCTCCCTCTCCCAACAGTTTGTACTTCCCAGCTCCCCAATCCATTGCCATTATCCTCCTATTTCACCCATTCAATCCATTTACCTCCATATTATCATTTATTTAGATTATATTAGATAGATTTAGGTATTATTTTTATTTTTTACCCCTCCCTGTATTATTCCTCCCCCCTCCATTGAATCCTTTCCCTCTCTATATATATATTCTATCCCTGATTCCCTTCCCCTCTTTTTGGATTTATTTAGAGTAGGATTATTAGATTGATTTAGGTTTAATTTCAGTTTTGTACCCCTCCCTGTGTTCTTTGTGTTTCCCCCCCCATCCTGATGTAATATTGTATAGCTAGATAGATATTAGATATAGTTACTATAGATAGTAGGGATGTGCAAACAGAACCGAGTTCGGAAATTCAGTTCGGTTTGAAAATCGAGTTCGGTTCGAAAGTTTGGTTTGGTCAACCAAACTATTCAAGTTCAGTCAAATTCCGAACTTCCAAACTGAGTTTGTACATTCAAACCCAGATTTTTTGGCCTTTTGAACTGGTTCGGATTCGACCGAACAGTTCGATCGAATTCAAGTTTGGTTCGAAAGTTCAGTTTGGTCGACCGAACTATTAGAGTTCGGTCTGAACTCCGAACTTCCGAACTGCATTTGCACATCCCTAATAGATAAATACATAGTCGTAGTAGGAGTTAGCTTAGTTATAGGGATAGATAGAGATAGTGTTAGTGTGTCGTTATTCAGTTTTGATATTTTAGAGTGTGTTTGTAAGACTAGGCCTTTAGATATAATATTTACTTACACAGATTTTAGAATAGTTAATACTATAGTTAGAGTTAGTGTAGAAAATATTAGAAAAAATTGAATTAAAAAAAATAAATATAAAAATATTTGTGTGCATTTTGGTTGGAAGACATGGAGAAGGGAAGTAGGAGAGGCCGGTCTGCTGCCTGTAAGGTGGGCAATGGGGCACGTGGCAGAGGTGGTGGTAAGGGCTGTGCCAGAGGAGTGGCAGTATGCAGCAGCAGCAGCCAGAGTCCATCACCACGCCACAAGCTTTGCAGGCATGATTTTGGGAGACAGGGTTCAGAGGCTCCCAGCAGTGGCACTAGTTTGGGGGTGGTTCAGCGGTGCCTCCTGCCAGCGTCCTCCATTGCCATGCAGGATACTGGAAGGTCTGCAGGACATGAGGCTGCAGCTGTCTCTGCTGCTGCAGGAGCAGGTGCTGCTTCCTATGTTCCTCCTATTGTTGAGGTGATCCCAGGCAGTCCAGGGCTGGTGGATCCCACCCTGGCTGCTAGAGGCAGGGTCCAATCCCTGGGCAATGGCAGGAGGGAGAGGAGCAGTAGCAGCAGCAGTAGCAGCTCTAGGGGGCACAGGGACTAGAGTGACACTAGCATGGTGGGCAGTCAAGCTTCAGGGTCCCAGTACTCCCCTTCAGGGGACATCACAGTCATTGAGGACAGTGAGGCAGAAGAAGACACTAGTCCTGCAGAGGAGACATCTGGATCTGAGGCGATGGCTGTCCCTCCTCCAAGAGCTGGGTCATCGACACCAAGTTCTGCCCCTTCCACCAGCACTGGCAGCAGCAGTGCATCACCCGGGGTGGGCCAGAAGGCAGGATGGGGGAAAAAACCCTCTGTCTGGGCACATTTCAAGCTGGTGCGGGCGGATGATTCCAGGGAGGTGCAATGCACTGTGTGCAATAAGCTAGTGCAGTGTGGGCAGGTGCCCGCCAAGCCTGGGACAACTGCCATGACAAGGCACCTGAAATCATGCCACAACACTCTGCTGCTAAGTGGGAAGCAGGGGAAGTGGATGCCAGTGGGTTCCCGACTGCAGCGGCCAGTCGCCCGCCTCCTTCAGCAGGCAAGCATCCTGCACCAACTGCTGCCTCTAGAATCAGGAGTAGTATTCCTGCTAGGGGGGAAGAACAACAGCAGGAGCCTCACCAGCAGCGTCAACCCACCATGGAGGAGCTGGGGTGGGGGCAACTGCCAACGCCATCGGCAGCTGGAGGGTGGCATGGCTTTCAAGAGAAAGCCAGGTGCCTGTTGGGAAATGATTGTGCTGGATGGGCAGTCCTTCTCCATTGTAGAGTACCTGGGCTTCAAGCGGCTGATTGGGTTCCAGGCCCCCCAGTTTAAGCTGCCATCTCGCACCACCCTCAGTTGGAATGTGGTGCCAGAGCTGAACAGGGCTTTGAAGGAGCTGGTGAGGGAGCAGCTGGAAGGGGCTTGGATGCCCGTTTGAAAAAGGGAATGCAGGCATAGAATGGTCTGGTAGCCATTTTACAGATGCACAGGAGTTTTTAAATTTTATTTTTTTTTATTTTTATTTTTAACTGAAAACAAATGGAAACAAATGACAATTGTTTGCTTATTCATCTGTTTCCGTAACATTAGTTACGAACATGAATGAAGCTCAATTTATTTTTGCATCTAATAGAAAACATTATGGATGGACACCCCTAGGTAAGTTATTGTACTTGGACCTGAGACCATAATTCAAATTTCATCTTATCCATAAATTCAGTGGGTGTTCTTGGGCAAGCCACTATCTCTAAGTCTCAGTTCCCCATCTGTAAAATGAAAATAACAATGGCTTATTTCACAGAATTTTGTAAGGGTGAACCAGATATTAGATAAGGGTTATAAAAATCCATTTCAACACTGAAAGTGCTATCTAAATGATTTTTTTTTTTTTAAAAAATGACCCACATCCAAATCCTATGGAACAAACCCTATACTGATCTGTACTAGTGCTCAGTGAAGATGGTGAAATATTAACAGGTAACAAAGGATAATTTCAGATGTTAGGCGCTCCTGGGTTACACCAATGGATTCCCAACCATGGCGAGCTGGCCAACCCCTCCCATGGTCCAGGAAAGCCCCAAAGAGATGTGATGTGAGCAGGACCATGGCAAGGAAATGGACGGATGGACAATGGACCGGGGCAGTGCAACAGATGTTACGCCGATTCCGGACCATGGTCAAAACACCCAGAAGACACCGGGACAGGGTGGGATACAGACATGGACAACAGAGGGCAAACGAAGCCACAAGCACCAAAAGGAAATGCCCACACAAGTCAAATGGGAAGGGAGGGGGAGGAGAGAGAAGAGCCGCTAAGGTGGCACACACAAAAGGCACAGGGAAGCCACGGACAAGGCAGAACACAAAACAGAAACACACGGTCGGGGGCTAACACAGCAAAATGGGAAAGTAAGGGGGGAGCACACAGAGAAGGTCAACACACACAGCAGCAAGGCTTGGGGGGGGAATGCCCCGGGCCAAGGAAGCGGAGGGGACTGGGCCGGGAACCGACCAGGCATCACTGACAGGCACCCAGAACCCCACTGACAGCACAGGACACCGAACAGCAACACGGACACCCCAAGTCACAGGGGCCCCCAAAGGGATGGAGCACAGTCACAGGCGGAGGGCAACCAAGTCGCGGAAGGCACCGGAGTGGGCCGAGGCAGGTCCAGGCGGCAGGGATCCCTTGTGTTGAAGCAAAGACATGGCCAAGGATGGAGGTGAGCAGGAACTGGCAATCAACACATGCAGCCCTCCTCCCCCCCAGGAGAAAGGCGGGCCACCAAGTCCATGGGCCCCAAGTTCCGCACAGCCAACGAGGCACATGGGGCGTGGGGGGGGGGGGAAGTCACGGACACAGGTGAACGGTCGGCTGGCCACAGGATGAAAACTCCACTAGGAGGGCCGGTAGTGGGGTCAGGCAGCAGGAATGAGCAAAAGGGGGGTTGGCCATGGAGGGGAACAAAACAGGCAGCGAAGGACAGGGGGTGGCCATGGTGGTGCCAAAGTGACACAGGCAAGCAAACAGGGGCAAGCGAACTGGCCAGAGCAGCCGTGAGGCTGGAACAGCAGGAAGTGAGCAGCCAGTGGCTGGAGCCAGCAGGGGGGTGCAGGGAGCACACAGTGGGGCTGTCATCCATGGCACCAAAGACACAGGGGGCCTCACAGCCAACGTCAGGGGGTCACAAAGGTGCCCAGGATGTTCAGGCCCACCAGATGCATGTAGCGGAGCTACTGAAGCATGGCCTGGCAGTAGCCCAGCCGCACTATGTGGTGGGCAACACGGTAGTAGGCCTCAAATGAATCCGCCATGGCGAGACCCACCTGAACATCATCTCGGGAACACACACCAGCCAGCACTGTCAACTCCAGTCCGGTGGGCTCCAGCAAAGCATAGTCAGCAGCAAGGGGCCATGACAGGTGTCCAAGCTCCAACAGATGCTGATAAGCTGCTGCACACGATCTCTGGTAGCCCTGTGCCCCGTGGATGCAGCCAAAGAAGGAAACAGTGAGGGCAGGACCCCTCTCCCCCAGACAGGTCGCTAACCCAACCAGACTACACACTGAGAGGTCAGACACAGTCTCCAATGTGGACCACGCCACATCCGAGCACCGCATCTCCGGAACCCGCCCATTGGGAATGGGATGGAGGACAAGCACCTCTGCTTGGATCCCGCACTCGTGTGCACTCGCCTCATAGTCAAAGTAGCGAAGCCCAGACCTGAGACTCACATAGGCACTAGGGAGGGTGTCAGGGAAACACAGGAGCATTTGCACGGCCGGGGCATGCCACAGGTCACAGAGGGCAATAGTCTCGTGGAATGTCCTGCTATGGGGGGGTGCCAGGATATCCAGGGTGTGGGAGCCCCAGGATAACACCGCCGGCCATGGTCCAGCAGGCAGAGGGTCTGAACAGCAAGGAGCAAGGGGCCCCCTGTTCCCATGGGGGCTGGGAAGTGAATCAGGGGAGCTCCAAGGACATGTGATAAGGCCTCAGGCTGCAATATGGGATGGCTAGCGAGCGAAGTGTGGGGTGCGGACCCAGCACAGCTGCATGATGAAAGCGCTCAGGCTGTACAGCAGGCACTGATAGCAGGGAGGTGATGAAAACAGGCAAGCAGCTGTGGAATGACTGGACACGTGCATACGGGCCCGGGGCACGAGCCCCCATGGTGGGAGCACTGGTGCACCCACTGGGTGGGGGCGCCCCAGCACCCACCCACCAACCGCAGGCCAGCTGAAGGTGGGGTGGGTGGGCGAGGGTGGCCAACACAGGTATGTTGCCCTCACCAGTGCAAGGGCAGGGCATGGAGCAGGGACAGGCCTGGAACATGGGCAGGAGAGCCACATGCCAGACCACACCATCGGCATGCTCCACCATGGACATGGAGCAGAGGGCCGCATGTTGGCAGCACTTGGCCCTATGTGTAGAGTGGTACCAGGCGCACACCGACATCATGGGCCTCACCTCTGACCTGCTCCACCTGGGAGAACCTCATCAGGGGGTGTCTGGCCAGGAGCGCAGCAGCCGCTTGGCATACCCACCATGGGCACTGGTGCTCCCTGGCCTGCCTCAGGGCCCTGCGGGTGGTCGGGGCATCCCAAGAGGTCACCCAGCTGCATTGTGAGAGGCAGCCAGCTGACACCACTGGCGCCTGGCGGCCATGGGATGAGCCGCCATGCTTGCAATGCCCACACAATGGCGGCTATGGGTCACGGAGAGGGCACAGGAATGGTGGGCCAGGGCCCTGGCTCAGTGGGATGATGCAGCATGGAGGGCACACTTCCTCATGGACAGGCTGTGCCTCCTGTGCCTTGCAGAGCTGCTGGCACCCTGGCTGTCTGGGCACTGGCAACACCTGATTCCTGCCGTTCCGTGGCGCAGCATTTCCATGTTGGACTGAGCACCATCATGGGCATCCTCCGGGATTTCTGTGAGGCAGTGGAGGGTGTGCTCCTGGACCGGGTAATCTAGCTTGTGGACCAGGGGGCCGTGATGGCTGGCTTTGAGACTGGCGGCTTCCCCACCAGCCGGGGCACTGTGGATGGTACCCCTCCAATGTGGAGGCGGTGGAATGCATCAACCGGCACAGGTACCATTCCCTGCAGCTCCAGGCGGTTGTTGACCACCGGGGCCAGTTCATCGACATCTTCACCGGCCACTACAGCCGTAGTCACGATGCCCAGATCCTGACCATCCCTCCCCTCTTTGACCAGATGTACAGGGGGGACTTTGCTGACATGAGGATGTCCAGGATTTAGGAGGTGCTGATGCCCCCCTGCATCCTGGTGGACCTGGCCTATCCCCTCCTCCGCTGGCTCATGAAGGCATACCCAGTCCCCAGGAACCCTGTGGAGGCACTGTTCAACTCCCGGCTATGCGCCTTGAGGACCATGGTTGAGAGTGCCTTCGGTGCCCTCAAGCAGTGCTGGAGGTGCCTTGCAAGTTGGCTGGACTTCTCTGTGGAGACCTCAGCCCTCGTGATCAGAGCCTGATATGTCTTGCACAACATCTGTGAGACCGATGGGGCAGCAATGGTGTTCCCTGTGTCCCAGCGCCCACCGGGATCCGTGCCACTGTATGTGAATGCGGAGAACCCAGGGAGTACCACTATGCCAAGAGGATCCGTGCTGCCCTGGTAAGGTGTATCATCAGTGATTCTGGGGCCTGAGCCTGTTGGGCATATACTCAGCTGGCCCCACCTGCCATCGCACCTCGCCTTAGGCGATTCTCCCAGCCCCTTCCCAGAGCAGATTGTCAGACAATAACTGTTAAGGTTGGGTACACCTGTGCTTTAATTTTAGTTTGTGCATGCTGTGACCCCTCCTCCCCCCTGCTGCTCACTGTCCCTCCCTCCCTCCCCTTCCCCTTCCCCCCCTATCCTGATGCTTCCTGGGATGTCCCGTCAGTCACCCTGCAGGTGCCATGCAGCTCTGGGAGCTCCTTTCACCCCCTCTGTCAGTCTCCCTGACTGTGTCCTGGAAGGCCTCAGGGTCCAGAATGGCCTGTGCGGTGGGGAAGGGGGGTAGGGGTGGTGCCAGAGAGGGCCCCCTGGGCGGATGCTGCCTCTGGAGGCCAGGTGGGACAGGGATGTGGATGCACGGGCCCTGCGGACATGCCGGCGGCTTGGGCGGTGGTGGAGGAGGTGAGGGCACTGCGTAGGCTGGTTGAGGTACTGGGACTGGTAAGGTGCTGGGAGGAGCAGCCACCATGATGTAAGTGCTCATGGTCCCTGCATGCAGCAGCAAGGAGGTGCCAGTGTCCAGGGACCTGTCCATTTTCCTTGCGTGCTCCACTCGCAGGTGATCTATGGCTTCATGTAGCACCCCAAATGCCGCCATCTGCCTGGTGTGCTCCCAGCACTCCCACCTCCTTTTCTGGTGCATTTCTGCCTCCTGGCATTGGTCCCTGGCCTCCGCTTTCTGAAGGGCCCTCTCCATGACTGCCTCCATATGGTCAATGGCCGCTATCATCCACTCAACCTGCTCCATGCTAGTCCAGACAATGTCCTCCACCAGGTCCTCCTTCTGGCACCATACTCGTGCTCTATGCTCCTGCATCCGCTGTGCCGGGGGCATGAGGTCAGCTGGTGGGGGCATTACTGGGTGCCCTGTTCAAGACTGGATTTGATATCATTAGCCGGGCGTGGTCGCATGCCACCTGTCCCGGAGTAGTGCTGGGACTGATGGTTGTCCCCCCAGCAGCTTGGCGGCCATGGAACTCCCCCTTGGTGCACCCCTTTGTGCCCCCCCACCATGGCACCTCACCTTGCTCCTTTGGCTGTTGCTGCTGCTGCGGCTGCCCTACCCCCCATCCCTCTTGCCTGGAGGTCCTGTGTGGCAGGGTTCATGTGCACCTGTTGGGGAATGGAGGTGAGGGGGTTGCATTACCCTTGCATAGGCCCGGTCCCCATCCCACTGTCCCCCCTCCCTCTGGCACCGGGGTGTGTCCTGCTGCATCTGCCCCCCATGTTCTGTGTCCGGGTGGGCCCCCATGCACTTCAGCCCCTTCTCATGCTTTCTGGTTCCTGGGAGTCACAGGAATGGGCCCGCACTCTGTGGGGGGCCCCCACCCCTTGGCCTTACCCCTATGGTCTGTGGTCCAACCCAGCCTCTTGCCTACATTCTAAGTCTGTCTCAGATCCCTCTGAGCCTGGCCTCTTGGTGTGGCTCTGGTCCCCCTACATCCACTGGCTGAGGGTAATAAGTGTGCCGGCCTCGGATCCGCCCGAGTCGGACTGTGGGTGCGGGCTCCCGGTGCTCTTTCAGAAAGGGGGCCTGCTACTCCCTGAGGTCCCAGGGTGTTCCTTTTGGGGGACTGGGTGCCCGGCTTCGGTGTCTGTGTGTGGGGCTGGCATGTACTTTGGCCCGTTCCCTGCCCTGGACCACTGCACTCCCCATGACCTGTGGGGTGACTATGGAGCCCTTCATGTGTAGTATGTGGTCCAGGGCATCATAATAGGGGGGGGGGGTCCTTAGTCCATGTCCGGACCACCAGTTATTGTCCTTTATGACCTTGTGCCCCCTTTTTAGCTCCTAGACCGTGAACACGTGTTCATTCCTTTTGTTCATAACTAGCTCCACCTGGTGCTCCAGGGATCCCCAGAACCCAATGAAGTCCTGGGTCTCCTTGTGCCCCCCTTTCCCCCCTTGCTGGTACCTCCATCTCCCATGGGTGCCCTCCTCCTCAGGTTCTTCCTCCTGATCCTCCTCCTCCACCTCTGCTTGACCTCCGCCGGTCTCCTCTGGGGGCTCTGGCTCCCGGGACCATTTCCGGGTCTGTGGGTCATAAGGGTGGGGGTGTTAGGTGCCTTGTTCCTTCACACCTGCAGCCCTCCTCCCTGCCCCCTCCCTCCAGGCAACCCCCTTGTGCCCCTGTGTCGCTGTGCGGGCCCCACCTCACTCTCTTTACCCGTTTCCAGGGTGTGTGCCCTTTAAATCTCCCTCCCTGGTCTGTGCGTTGCTCTTTGCCAGGCAGCAATGCTGTGTGCTTTAGCCATGGCTGGGGATCATTTTTTTAAAATTCCACTTGGTGGTTGGCGTTCAGTCATTACTTTTTGTGGTTTCCCGGTGGGAATCTCTTTGACCACAGTTCCTGGGATGGTCCCATCTCAACCTCCAGAACCGTGGTTGGGTTTGACCCTCACAGGTGATTGACTGTGGTGAACATCTGGCGAAGGCTGATCAGATTATCAGGGCTCTTTGGCCTCACCGTGGGATTGATTGTAGTTCACTGTGGTTGACTGTGATCTTGTAACATCTGAAATTACCCATAAGGTGATTTCAGATGTTACGCACTCCCGGATCACCACAGTCGATTCCCAGCAGTGGCGAGCTGGCCAACCCCCTCCTGTTGTACAGGAAAGCCCCAAACAGATGTGATGGGAACAGGAGCATGGAAGGGAAATGGACTGATAGACCATGGCCCGGGGTAGCTCAACAGATGTGCTGTTGATGCTGGGCCATGGTCAGAACACCCAGAAGACACCGGGGAGGTGCGGGAGGCAGACATGGCTGACAGAGTTCAAATGAAGCCAAAAGCACCAAAAGGCAATGCCCCCAGGCCCCACACAAGGGAAACGGGAAGGGATGGGGAGGAGGGAGGAGAACGGTCAAGACGGCATACACCACAGGCACAGGGAAACTGAGGTCACAGCAGAACACACAGCACAAACACACCCGTATGGGAAAGGAAGGGAGAGGTGGGAACACAGTGGGACGGCCAACACACACTGCACAATGGACAAATGGGGGGGTAATCCCAGGGCCAGGGAAGCAGAGGGGACCAGCCCGGGGTCTAGCAGGACACAGGGAACAGCACCCAGAACCCCACCAACATCAGAGGCAGCAAGGGCCACCCGACAGACACATAGGCAGCCCAGTCATGGGGGGGCCCCATAGGGGCTGAGAACGGGCACAGGGAGGGGGCACACAAAAAGGGAATGGCCCAGGAGCAGTCCGGGAATGGTCCTGGAGGCAGGCAGGCACCCCACACACTGGCAATGGAGCCCTGACTGGGATGGAGGTGAACCGGAGCTGAAGCTCTGAACAGACAATCCAACTCCCCCCCCCCACAGAGGAAGCCGGGAGGCACAGTCTGGGGGCCCCAGACCCCCATGGTCACAGAGGCACACATGGGGGGGCACGAGCATAGGTGAGAGGTCGGCCAGACAAGGGAGGACAACAGCACCCGGGGAGCCAGTAGTCCGCACAGAGAGCAGGACATAGGCATGGGAGGGGCAGCCACAGAGGGGACCACCAGTTGCAGTGGAGGACAGGACAGGTTGGTGGAGGGATCCCGGAGGCACATGCATGGGCAGCAGAACCCTTGGAACCAGCCTGCACAGCAGTGAGCCCGGTACAGCATGGTGGGAGTGGGCAGCGATCCATGACAGGAAGGTGAGGGTGGGAGCACACAGAGTGGCTGACATCCAGGGCTCTGAAGACACAGGGGGCTTCACAGCCAGCTGCAGGGCATCACGAAGGGGCCTGGGGCGGGGTGGCCCTCCAGGTGCATGTAGTGGGGCCACTGAAGCATGCCCTGACAGTAGCCCAGCGCAGACATGTGGTGGGCGACAAGGAAGTATGCCTTGAATGGATCCTACATGGCGAGCCCCACCTGGACATCAACTCGGGACCACACATCAGCCAGCACCACCAGCTTCACTCCAGTGGGCTTCAACAAGCCATAGTCGGCAGCTGGGGGCCATGGAAGGTGCCCAAGCTCCAACAGGTAGTGATTAGCCACCCAATGCGACCCCTGGTACTGACGGGCCCCATGGACACAGCCAAAGAAGGAAACAGCCAGGACAGGACCCACCCCCCCTCCACCAGACAGCTCATGTAGGTGGCCAGGCTGCACACAGAGAGGGCAGACACAGTCTCTGCCGCAGACGACCCCACATGCGAGCACCTCATTTCTGAGATGCGCCCATCAGGAAAGGGACAGAGGCCCAGCGCTGCCACATGCAGCTGGCACTCACGGGTGCTTGCCTCATAGCCAAAGAAGTAAAGGCCGGAGCTCATACTCGAATAGGCACCAGAGAGGGTGTCCGTGCATCTCAGGAGCAGTTGCATGACTGGGGAATGCCACAGGTCACACAGGGCCATTGTCTCACGAAAGGTCCAGCTATGGGGGGACTCACCAGGCGTGGTGGGGCACAGAAGCTCAGGGGAAGCTCTGCCAGCCATGGCCCAGCAACCCACGGGTATGAACTGCAGTGAAAGTGGGGCCCCCAATCCCTGGTGAGATGGGAAGTGAAGTGAGGGAGCTCCAAAGCCACATGATAAGGCCACAGGCTGCAACATGGCACAGCTAATGAGCGAGGCATGGGGTGTGGACCCGGCACAGCTGCTGGAACCAAGCAGACAGACCATACAGCTGGCACAGATATCAGGGCACAGATATCAGGGCAGCGAGGGCAACAGGCAGCAAAAAAGATAGTAGGGAGGTGATGACAACAGGCATGCAGATGAGAACCGCACGCCCGGCTGCAAGCAGGCCCATGCAGGAGCCCCCATGCCGGGGAAGCAGGTGCGCTCTGGGGGGTGCTTCCTACAGTCATGCCCTGGCCTCCCAGCTACTGCCGGGGCAGCTGGTCGAGGGGGGGCGGGCACAGGTGCACCGGGACCCCCCCGCACAGGTGCGCAGAAAGGGGATGGGGTGGGACCGGGGCCAGGTTATAAGGGGGGAGCGTGCTCGCACCAGGGGCACCCACCACCATGGATGTGGGATGAATGGGTACCTGCAGGATGCACCTAGCCATATGTGCTGAGTGGTTCCGGTCGCACACGGACCTCATGCGCATCCAGATGGAGGAGGTGCACCTGGCTGCCCAACTTTGGGTGTGCATGGCCAGGAGCGCTGCCACAACCCGGCGCACCCACCATGGGTGTTGGTGCTCTCTGGCCTGGCTCAGGGCCCAGCGGGTGTCTGCGGTGGCTCAATAGGCCCTCTGCCATGCTGGTGCGAGGCGACCAGTCGACATCACTGGCAGAGGGAGACCATGGGGCGTGCTGCACTGCTCGCTATGCCCATCAACCAGCGGGTATGGGTCACGGAGTGGGCAAAAGGGTGGTGGGCCAGGGTGATGGCTCACTGGGACTAGGCAACCTGGAGATTGCACTTCAGGATGGACAGGCGTTGCCTCCTGCAGCTCGCTGAGCTGCTGATGCCCTGGCTGGAGCAGCTCACACCACCATGTGGGCCCCCATTCCCATGGTCCAGCATGTGGTCATATCTGTCTGGGCCCTGGCAACACCCAACTCCTGCCGGTTCAACTCTCAGAACTTTGGTGTTGGGGTGAGCATGGTCGCCGGGATCCTGAGAGACATCTTCAAGGCAGTGGAGGGTGTACTGTTGGACCGCATGATCCAGCTCGTGGACTAGGAGGCCGTGATGACCGGCTTCACGGCTGGAGGCTTCCCCAACTGCCTGGTGGACAGCGCACACATAGAGATCCTCCAAACATCCGATGGGGAGGCCTCAGAATATGTCAACTGACACAGGTACCACTCCCTGCAGCTGCAGGCGGTCATGGACCACCAGGGCTGGTTCATCGACATTTACGCTGGCCACTCCAGATGCAGCCACGATGCCCAGATTCTGACCATCTCACCCCTCTACGCCCGGATGTACCGCGGGGACTTCGCGAACATGGGGATGTCCCAGAACAAGGGGGTTCTGATGCCCCCCTGAATCCTGGGGGACCCGGCCTATCCCCTCACCCAGTAGCTGATGAAGGCATACCCACTTGCCAGGAACCCTGTGGTGGCACTCTACAATAACCGCCTGTGTGCAAGCAGGACCATGGTTGAGAGAGCCTTCGGGGCCCTCAAGCAGCACTGGAGGTGCCTCACGGGCCGGCTGGACTACACGGTGGCGACCTCGACCCTGGTGATTGGAGCCTGATGTGTGCTGCACAATGTGTGCAAGACCGATGGGGCTGCCCTCGAGTTCCCCATGCCCTAGCACCCGCCCAGCCCTGTGCCACTCTATGTTAACACCGCGAACCCGAGGGAGTACCGATACACCAAGCACATCTGAGCCGCCCTGGAATTCCACAGCCTGAGGCCTCCCTTCCCCCCGACCACCACCGGTACCCAGGTCACACTCATGGGAATCCGCCCACCCCCTACTGTGGGGCTGTGTCGCACATTAGCGGCTGCTGTTGCTGTACCCGTGCCTTTATTGGCCTTTTCTGTACAGTCATCCCCACCACAGAACCACCCACCTCTCAGCACAATGCCCCCTTTATCCCCCTTCCTCCTTCTCCCCCTCCCTAGGATCTCCTGGGACTTTCACTCAGTTGCCCTGTGGGTGCCATGGAGCTCTGCGAGCTCTCCTCACCCCCGTTGTCCATTTTCCAGACTGTGTCCTGGGAGGCCTCAGTGTCCTGAGGGGCAGACGGTGTTGGGACAGGGGTGGCCCCACTGCCAGTTGTGCCCCCCCATGGCAGCGGCTGCCTCTGGAGGCCTAAAGAGACCGGGAGGTGGATTTGTGGGCCCTGCAAGAAAGCCGATGTCTGGGGTGGTGGAGGGGGTGGGGGCGCTGCAGGGCTCATCTAGATAACATCGGGCTCCTTGACCCTTTTCAATCTGGGTTCCGCCCCGGCTATGGCACCGAGACGGCGTTGGTGGCCTTGGTGGACG
>QEPC01015345.1:76289-144167 GCA_003113815.1 Sphenodon punctatus | reverse complement strand
GGCGTGTGGTCGTGCATTGTGCCCCGCTGCGGGTCCGCTGTGTGTGCCGGCTGTCAGCCTGTTCTCGCTCTTCCCCCCTCCCTTCCTGTTTCCCTTGTGTGGGCGTTCCCTTGTGTGCCTTGTGGCTTTTTTTGCCCTCAGGCGGCCATGTCTGTGTCCTGCCCCTGCCCGGTGCCTTGTGGGGGTTTGGCGCCCGGCGGGGGTTCGGCTGCATGTCTGTTGTGCTGCCGCGCCCCGCGATGGTGCGGCCCGGTTCCGGCCCGTGGTCCCGTTCCCGGCACGTCTGTTTGGGCCGCTTTCCCACCCCGGGCGTGGTTGCGCTGTTCACCCCCCCTGGTGGTTCACTGTGGTGAACCGGCCGCCCGTAACGTCTGAAAATACCCATACTCACACAGATTATAAAGCAGGCAGTCTGTAAGCATCTAGAAAACAATACAGTGATTACTAGAAGTTAGCATGGATTTCTCAAGAATAAATTATGCCAGACTAATCTTTTTTCTTTTTTTGATCAAGTTACTAGTTTAGTAGATCATGGGAATGCCATGGACATAATATATGTTGATTTCAGCAATGCATTTGACAAAATCCCCCATGATATCCTTGTTGACAAGCTAGTAAAATGTGGATTAGATTATAAGACTATTATGTGGATTTACAGCTGGTTAAATAACCATACTCAAAGAGTGCTCATCAATAGCTCCTCATCAATCTGGATGGAGTTGTCGAACGGGGTGCTGCATGGCTCTGTCCTGGGCCCATTACTGTTCAGCATCCCTCATCCCTGAAGTTACCCTAATGAGGGAGTAGAGGGAATTATTATTTAATATGCAGATTACACAAAACTGGGAGGGATAGCTAGCACCTTAAAAGATAAAAATAAAATTCAAAATAACCTTGATAAGTTGTGAAACTCAAATAAAACTAACAAAATTAAGTTCAATAGAGATACATGTAAAGTTCTGTATTTAGGTAAGAAAAATCAAATACACAAATACAGGAGGGGGGATACCTGGCTGCAGCAATACATGTGAAAAGGATCTGGGGGACTGTAGTTGATACAAACAGAACATGAGTCAGCATTGTAATGCAGCTGCAAAAAAAAAGTCTACTGCAATTTTAGGCTGCATTATCAGAGGTATCGCTTTCAGGTCACAGGAAATAATCGTTCCACTTCTGCTCTGGTCAGATCTCATCTGGAGTACTGTGTCCAGATTTGGGCGCTGCCTTCCAAGAAGGACATTGACAAATTGGAATGGGTTCAGAGGAGGACGACAAAGATGGACAGAAGTCTGAATACCAAGTTCTATGAGGAAAGGTTGACAGACCTAGGTATGTTTAGCCTAGAGAAGAGAAAAGTTGTTCTCTCTTGCCCCTCAAGAAAAGACTAGAAATAATGGGCTCAAATTACAAGAAAGCAGATTTTGATTAAACATTAGGATGAATTTCCTAATGGTAAGAGCTGTTCAACAGTAGAATAAATTGCCTAGGGAGGTGGCGGGCTCTCCTTTGCTGGAGGTTTTCAAACAGAGGTTGGGCATCCATCTGTCAGGAATGCTGTAGCTGTGGAATTCCTGCACTGAGGAGGTTGGAATAGAAATCCTCTGAGGTCCCTTCCAACTCTATGATTCTATGACTGGGTCACGTTTATGTCCAAGAGGTTCCTATTTAATTTAGGAGACTTCCATATGCCTACATGAATAAAAGGTTGTTGTTCTAATGTTATTTATGTTGTTCCAATGACTTGATGAAAAAGAAATATAAATTTCAAGTGGCCTACATAGCTGTGTTGAATAAGCATATGAATCTGGTGTTAATAGCTGTGTGAAATTACCGCAGCAAGTTGTAAACAATATTTTATATGCAGCTAGACATGTGCACAATGAGTGAATATTCCAGGCTTTATTGTATTAGTCTCCTAATCTCCCAAAATCAAACTGATGTTCCATTTTCTAAATATTTTCATACATATATTTACAAAAATATATTCTGTACATATATTTTAGTTGTTTTGTTTATTTCTTTATACAATTCTAGAGCTGTGGGGAGAGATTTTTTTTTTTAGGGATACATATTCTCCATTCAAAAGGCCCCTGTTCTTCAAGTCTTCAATATTTCTAAAGTTAAGATAGTGAATTGTCATGCAGAGCCAGGAAATTGAACCCAATACCTCTCTTATCAAGGATTCTGATCTCATGCTACTCTTAACTGTATGAGATGGGTCTAATTATTAAAGGTGGTTAATAATTGTTACAAGGTCATGTTGTAAGAGAATGTCCAAATTCAGTATTTGAACATTTTGTTTGACATGTGCCCATGAAAAGCAAACATTTATGCTTGTGTTAGTAATCCATTAAGTGTCCCTATAAGGCTTTTGAATATCCTACTATGGCTCCCCACAGTTCAGAACTGGGCTTTATAAATGAATTGAGCAACCACGAACAGCTCTTATGCTATTACAGTTTATAGTGTATGGAAGAGCCTGAGGGACCAGTAGAATCCATCTAAGGGTTGAGTGTGTTTGTTAAGCACTTGCAGTAAAGCTAATTGATTTTAGTTTGGGGAAACCTAGGCATTTTGGTCTTTTGCATATTTTATTTTTGTATTTATATAAAGTTTCTAGTGAAAAAGAATTTAAATACAATTATGTGAAAACATCGTTAACCTAGAAAAAATAAAAGAACAGAGAATCAAACCTGCCTCCTCAATTCTCATGTTAGCCAAATGTAGAAAATGAAAATTTAACTTCTGTTCTAAGACCTGTAGAAATACCTATGGCTAAAGGTAGCCTTTACACTGAATTACTTTGCTTACGTTAGTTTAGGGAAAAGTCAACTCAACATGGTTAACTCAACATGGTCTTTTTAACCCACTAACTTCACTGCTGTAGATGCTATCATTTCTTTAACCTCTGGGTCTATGAAAATCAATAAAGAATAATATAAATAATTAAATAATGGCTGAGACTTAGGCCCTTTTTACACTGACACTCTAACACCGATAAAATGGGTGTTACATTTTATTATACATTATACAGGGCAACACTGCAGCCCTACAACATGGGCCGTTTTCACACGAGATGCTTCCACCCTTTTCACACGAGATGGGCGGAGGCGTCTGTGTAAACACCACTTGCAGTGGGTGTAGGTGTGTGCATGTTCTCACACAGCACCCATCTCCACACAACACCCACCCATGGAGCAATCAGCAGTGGAGTCCGTTGCTCCGTGGGCGGTGGGTGGAGATGGGTCTTGCGCGGGAGCATGCACACACCTACACCCACCGTAAGTGGTGTTCACAGTTCAGGCATTTCAGTTCTTTTAGATTGATTTTGGTCCTTTACACACAGGCTGCTGTGGGTGGGGGGATTGGTGTGCACTGGTAGCGGGTGGAGGTGAGTGTGCAGCTGTTCCCCCTGCCGCACAACCATCTCCACCCACCTTCACCCACCTCCATACACAGAGCAACTGGCATTGGTGACTGTTTCTCTGTGCATAGGTGGTGGGTGGATATGGGTGGAGCGCGGGAGAGTGCACGCACTCCCACCCACCACGGCCGGCATTACTATGGACACCCCCCTCTGAACACCCACCCACCATGGTATTCACATGACTTCCCCCTACCTGCACACGTGTTCGAGGGGGGTGCCCATGTGAAAATAACCTTTGTTTTGGGGGGGGTTGCATTCTGCCAGTTTGGGGGTGGGGGATGTCCCATTGCAACTTGTTCCTATTGACTTCAATGGTAGAAAAAGATCTGAAACCGAAAAATCTGAAACTCAACTGAGATCCGAAATTCATAAGTACTGAAACCAAAAAATCCAAAGCTGAAATTCCCCCTGGAGTCCCATCTCTGAAATTCCCCCTGAAATTCCCCCTGGCAAGCATTGTTGTGTTTGACTGCAAGGTGCTGCACCTCCTAACTCTGTCTGCTGCCACTCACCATTCACCTTGGGCAAAAAAGAAACAACACCGCCCATTTTCTGACCAGCATTCAAGCTTCCCCTTGATGCCCATAGCTTGTCATTTGATGACAGTGACCAGTTTCTAGTGAGAAAGCACCTTACACATGAAGGACCAAGTTGTGTCCTGGACGTGACAAAGCATCACAACAAGAACAGCTACCCAGGGATTTTCTGACGCTTTGGTACTTCCACCACTCTTTTAATGGATACAGTGTATGTTGTCTGTGGGCAGCTAGCTCCAATGGTCAGCATGATGCATTGATGGGCCCAGGACACCACTCTCATGCTACTTCTTTCTGTTTACTTACAAGTAACTAGTACTGATGAGGATGCTAGGAAAAACAATATCTCAATTCTTCATAAAGACGTGCCCAGCCTCTACATGTGGCAGAGGATCAAGGCTGCTGTTGTCCTCTCCCTTTTTCCCCCCATATGGGTCACAAAGGACCAAGCACATATAAGCCAAAATATGTTTGATTTCTAGGGCAAGCTTAAGGTTTTCAATCATGGATTTCAGCTATGAAGTCCATATGCAGATGTCTTGATATTCAAATATTCTAAGCACACACCATCTCCCAATGAAATAATGAAGACTTCTGGGTATATGTGTTGGAAATACATTCCTTTGGTTGCATCCCCCCTAAGCACCTCATCCTGTTTGTTTGCTAGAAACACCAGGAGTAGACAGACAGATCAGGGAACCCTTCCCCCATCCTATCTGTCCTACTCCTGTCAGGACCTGATTGGTCAATCTCCTCCCCCAGGAGATTTCTCATCTCTTTGTGTCTCAGAGAGCTTCCTTCCTCCCTCTTGAACACACCTAGTCTTAGGACTTAGCATAGATGTAGGCCTTTCCTATCCTACATGTATTTCCTAATAAAGCTACTTAAGCTTAAGTATGCTTCCTGCCTGCTTATTGATGATTAGCTACTCACACTCCTCTGTAAACTCTGCATTGGGCAAATGGATGCAATGATCTCACAGTCCTTGCATTTCCAACAGGGTTATGGGCCCAGACACCCAAAAGGCAGCGCAGAGTGAGTAAAATTGAGTGCTAGCATTAATCTTAAAGGCAGAAAAGAAAAGAAAGATTTTAGTCTCTGTGACCATGGATTCTATGCTGAAGGTCTCCATTCCAGAGAGGCTCACTGGAGCAACAAACTATGAAGCTTGGAGTCATAATGCAAGGATGGCACTGGGAGGACAAGGCCTAAGGAAAATGCTGGAGTCCAACAGACCTACAGATGCAGGGGCAGCACAAGAACTCTGGGATGAGAAAAATGACAAAGCTATGGCAATCATCTCAATGTCGGTGAGTCAGCGTTTACATGTGTACATACATGACAAGTTAACTGCAAAAGATATGTGGGAAATTTTACAGAGACTGTATCAAGGGAAGTCAAATATATCAAAGATACAAATGCTTAAAAGACTTTGTAATATGAGAATGGATGAGAGTGAAGATTTTTCAGCTCATGTTAATGGCCTGCTTGAACTAGTCAGGAGACTGGAAAATCAAAAGCTGAATTTACCAGATGAATTGATAGTGGCATTTCTGCTGAACTCTTTACCACCAACAACTTTTCAAACAGTCTGTCAGATAATAGAAATGCAGGATAACCTATCTTTGGATGTTGTTATTCAGAAACTTGAGGAATTTAATATGGCTCAAACTAATGAACAGCCAAACTTTTCCTCACAGCTTGCCTGCAAGGCAGCTGAGAACAAGAAGCCTTTTGCAAATTCAAAAGGATCTGCAAGAGTTAAGTGTTGCTTCAATTGCGGGGAAACCATGCATCTCGCATATCAATGCACCAAGCAAGAAGTTCCCAGCTTCTCTGCAAAGAACAAAGGGAGCCATGATAGGGCTTTCAGCCTGGTTGAGGAAAAAGCATCTCAACTTAAAAATGTGGAAGGAATAGAATGTGAGACTGCTTCACATGATTTCTTTGTTGATTCTGGAGCAACTAAAAATCTTATAAAGGACAAAGACAGATTTATTGATCTGGATAGGACTTATAGAACTCCTATAAGATTGGCTAATGGAGAGAAAGTTTATTGTCAAGGAAGAGGCAGGGCTAAACTCATATGTCATCTGGGAAACGGTGAGGAAATGAAAGTTACCATTGAAGAAGCTCTATATGTCCCAGAATTGGATCATAATTTTATAAGTGTCAAGTATGCTGTACAGAAAGGTTTTGCAGTGCATTTTGAAGGGAAATATTGCAGAATTTCAAAGGAAAAGGAGCTTTTTATGCGAGGAATGCTGGATTCAAATGGCCTATTCAAGGTAGATTGCTTGCAACAGGATCAGTATGCAAATGCTGCAAAAGATTGCAGACATAAGAACTGTGAAAGCAAATGGCACAGAAGGATGGGCCATAGAAATGCAGATGTGTTGCATGCACTTCCAGACCTAGTTAAACATTTTAAAATGAACTCATGTGCAACTAAAGATGAGAGATGTGTTTGCTGTGTAAAAGGAAAGGGAACTAGGCCCTCCTTTCATCAGAGCAAGGAGGAAGCCACACAGCACCCCCTACAGCTCATTCATAGTGATATCTGTGGTCCTATGAAGACAAAAACAATTGCAGGAAACCAGTATGCATTGACTTTCATAGATGATTTTTCCAAGTTCACGTTCACTTACTTGATTAAAGAGAAAAGTCAGGTGCTGGAGAAATTTAAGGAATATGTTGCAAGAGCCAGCAATAAGTTTGGAAGATCACCTCAGATCCTAAGGTCAGATAATGGAGGTGAATATGTTTCAAAACAGATGAAAGAATTTTTGAAGCAAAAAGGAATTGAACACCAGACAACCATCCCGCATACACCAGAACAAAATGGAGTAGCAGAAAGAAAAAATCGCTCTCTCATAGAGATGGCGAGATGTATGCTTTTGGATGCGAATCTGCCAAACAAATACTGGGGGGAAGCAGTAATGACTGCCACATACCTGCAGAACAGGCTCCCAACCAAAGGTGCAAAAGCAACACCTTATGAACTATGGCATGGGAACAAGCCCAGTGTGGGGCACATTAGAGTGTTTGGCTCTAAAGCCTATGCTTATATCCCAAAGGCCAAAAGGACCAAACTTAACACCAGATGTGAAGAAGGGATACTTGTTGGCTATGCACAAGGATGCAAGGGATACAGAGTAATGGACACTGACACTGGAAATGTGAAGATAAGCAGTGTGGTCTATTTTGATGAAAATGAAAAGGGAAGCACTGATCAAATGCCAGACCTAATGAGGCCAAGTTCATCAAGACAGAAAAAGACTGCAGAACTGCAGATAAAAGAGGAAGCTGAAGTTTCATTTGATTTGACCATGTTCAATCAACCTGAACCAGAAGGGGGCACTGACACCAACACTGATGCTGATACTGAAACTGAAGCAGAACCAGAACTGGAACCAGAAGATAACACTGATGCTGATACTGAAACTGAAGCTGAAGCAGAACCAGAACCAGAAGTGAGACGTTCTGAAAGACACAACAAAGGAGTACCAGCAGCGAGATTCTCCTACGCGGCAAAAGTGGAGGAACCACAGGAGCCCTCAACATGGCAAGACATTCAAAAAATGCAAACCAGTGAGGCGCGCAAATGGAGAGATGCTGCCAAGGAAGAAATTGAGTCTCTTAATGAAAATAAAACATGGACACTCACAAAGCTACCTGAAAACAAAAAGGCCATTGGATGCAAATGGGTCTTCAAGACCAAGCATAATGCAGAAGGGGAAATCACGCGCCACAAAGCGAGATTAGTGGCCAAGGGATATTCCCAAAAATACGGCAAAGACTACGACAAAACCTTTGCTCCAGTAGTAAGGCACACCACAATAAGAACACTCCTCAGCATAGCAGCTGCAAGAAAAATGGAAGTGCAGCACTTAGACGTGAAGACTGCATTCCTACATGGTGATATCAAAGAGGATATCTACATGCAGCAGCCGCCGGGATTTAAAGAACCTGGGAAGGAGGAACTTGTGTGCAAACTTCAAAAGAGTATCTATGGTTTAAAGCAAGCAGCGAAAGCCTGGAACGAAAAATTGAATCAATTGCTCCTTAAGGAGGGGTTCATACAGGGAGAAGCTGACCCCTGCCTATACTCAAGGTTCAGAAATAAAAGGAGGACATACATTCTAACTTATGTGGATGATCTGATTGTATGCCATGAAAACAAACGAGATTGTGATGAAATCGTCAGGAATCTGAACAAAGAAATAGAGGTGAAAGACTTGGGAGGTATCACTTACTATCTTGGAATACAAATAGAACGAGAAAAAGATGGAAGTTTCCTTCTCAATCAAAAACAAAAGATAAAGGACATTTTAGAATGCCTAGGCATGACAGAGGCTAATGAAGTGGGGACACCTATGGAAACAAATTTCCTAAGCCAGGAAGGCAACGACGAGCCCCTACCACAGGACAACCAGTACAGAACTGCAATTGGCAAAATGTTGTATGTAGCCACCGTCACAAGGCCAGACATTGCCGCTGCTGTAGGAATACTAAGCAGAAAAGTAAGTGCACCAACCCAAAGGGACTGGATAGCAGTCAAGAGAATAGCACGGTACCTGAAGGGCACAATGCATTTAAACTTAAAACTACCAGCAAGCGAGAACCCCAGATTGATGGGCTATATGGATGCGGACTGGGCCGGAGACAAGACTGACTGCAAATCTGTGAGTGGAAATGTATTTCTGTATGGAGGCGGAGCAATCAGTTGGACTAGCCAGAAGCAGTCATTAATTGCCCTTTCATCCACAGAAGCAGAATTTATTTCAGCCACTCAAGCATGTCAAGAGGTAGTATGGCTACACAGACTACTAAAGGACTTTGGAATAGACGAACCAAAGCCAACTGAGATGTATGAGGACAATCAAAGCTGCATTCAGCTTACGAAAATGGAAAAGATAAAGCCAAGGTCGAAGCACATCAACACCAAGCGTCACTATGTGAGAGAAGCGCAAGAAAAAGGACTTGTTGAACTGATTTATTGTCCTACAGAGGAAATGATAGCGGATGTGCTGACCAAACCGCTACCCAGAGACAATTTCCAGAGGCTACGAGAAGCATTGGGAATTGTCAGCAGTGCACATAAATGATTCGGTGCATGGGATGATGAGAAGGGGTGTTGGAAATACATTCCTTTGGTTGCATCCCCCCTAAGCACCTCATCCTGTTTGTTTGCTAGAAACACCAGGAGTAGACAGACAGATCAGGGAACCCTTCCCCCATCCTATCTGTCCTACTCCTGTCAGGACCTGATTGGTCAATCTCCTCCCCCAGGAGATTTCTCATCTCTTTGTGTCTCAGAGAGCTTCCTTCCTCCCTCTTGAACACACCTAGTCTTAGGACTTAGCATAGATGTAGGCCCTTCCTATCCTACATGTATTTCCTAATAAAGCTACTTAAGCTTAAGTATGCTTCCTGCCTGCTTATTGATGATTAGCTACTCACACTCCTCTGTAAACTCTGCATTGGGCAAATGGATGCAATGATCTCACAGTCCCTGCATTTCCAACAATATGGAACCTTTGAAAATGAGAATTCTCCTTTACGTGCCTTGAGCATTATTATTAGAAGCAACATACTCAATTATAGAGCAGAAACATGTTCTATTTACTGATACTATCTTTGAAAGGAAGAGAAAGAACTCAGATAATGGATTTAAGCCTGTTCTGCCAGGATTTTGGTGAGGGAGATAGTTAGGGTGAGTGGGTTGGGTAATATTTTTATTGGACTTCTGGGATTGTTGGTTTTATCTGTTTTATACTGTTTTTAGCTGTGGTAATATTATTGTTTGTTCTATAGTTGTTTTATTGTGATGTGAGCCATCCCAAGCTACGTATCAGGAGGGGTGGGGTATACATTTTGGATAAAAATAATAATTTAATAACAGAAGCTCAGAAATCATAAGCAGGTGTATATTTTTCTTAAAACAAAACAGCCCCCCGCCCCCTGATACTGATCAAGCTTTAGAAATACCAGCAAGATGATCCCACAAACCATTTCTGGAATTTAATTTTAGTAGCCATTCTAACTTACAACTATTGACTGACTCCTCAAGCAACAGCATTCATCCAAAGTTTCAGATACCTAAGTTAAACAACCAAAAATATGACCCATCTATCACTAATTACTATAATGTTCCTTGGAGTCAAGCAAGCTTGGTGTCGCAATGTAATGGAGAGGAGACCAAACAATTGAAAGCAATTGAATTTAAGCGACAACACAAATTGTCAGAGTATATGATAGAAAAATTGCAAGAGAAAGAGGCTTAGTCGAGCATTTAGTATGGAATACCAACAAAAATGAGCAAACAAAGTGATATCTCTGTTAGCTTAGATCCACTATAATGAATTCAGTTTAGCTGCAGTTTGTTTTTCTAGAAAAAAAACTTTTCAGAAGTTGAAGATACTATTATTGTTGTTAGATGGATTAAAGGCAGAAATAAAAGTGAACCTTAGCTTTATGTTTATTTATGAGCATAACATTGTAGACTGATGTAATGATGCATCAAGCTATCACAGAAAAGGATGGATTTATTTAATCACATTTTAGTATATATATATTCTACAAGAAAAAGAATGAACTCATTTTTTTTCCCTAACAGATATTTGTCATCATTATATCTAGGGGCTGTTTAGAGAAGGGGAGAAAAAGCCCAAGATCCTTTCTCCCAGCAGAAAAGACAAAGCCATTTTACTTTGATATCACATTCACTGTGAGTAGCACAAAGGAAATTGTACATATAAAATCAAATAGTATTCTTGTTGCAAAGACTTTTCAATCTTCTGTGAATTCTATTTTTTTTTTTCATTTTTAGGGTATTAAAATTATATTGGTAAAGCAACTCTCTGCCATTATACCCAAAGTTTTATAATCGCTAATCATACATTGGGTGCAATCCAGTGAGCAGCACGCGCAGGCCACTGGATTGCACCCTTTATCTATAAAACTTCACTCCAATCTTAAAACGGGGAATAAGGAGAGTTTGGTAGTTGTTTCGTTTTTTTATTTTTCTGCACAAAATTTGTCAACATTCTTCTTGAACTGCACTGCCCAAAACTGAACGTGATATTCCACGTGGAATATCACCAGTATCAAGTGAGGCTCCTATTTTTTGGATGTGATACATCTGCTAAAATCAGCAAAAAAAATAAATAGCTTTTGCCTTTTTTGCAATATCAGATTTTTGACACATGTCCTGTTTGTGATATAGCAGATCCCTTTCTGAAGTGCTACTGCCTGCCAAGTTGTCCCTAATTTTAAATTTGTGCATTTGAGGTTTTCCTCCTATGTGTAGTACTTTGTGATGTATTTATTAAACCTCATTTGGTTTCTTCCAACCCAGGTCTCTTGTATTTCTAGATCATTTTGTATTCAAATCCTGTTCCCCAAAGTGTTTCTGCCCCTCTTAGTTTTTTTATTCCAGGCTGGCTTCTAAATATGCATTTATTACATGGTTACAGAAAGGTGCAACTGTACAACTCAAGGGGAAAGGAAATACATGCTTTCAAGAGCAGGCCATGCATTATTCAGTCAGAAACCTTATGGACACTCAAATAAAAAATTAAAAAAATATATCCTTCTATCCAAATGATTTGAAAATCTCTTTGTACAACATCTATATCCTGTGTATGCTAGAAACGGTCTAAGATTCCTTCCATATCCTCAGAAAGTAATAAATTGCCCACTTTTGTTAACACAGAAGTTTTACTCAGGGAAGAATTGCAGTGAGCTCATGAAAGCAGACAACAACATGGATGTTAATAGAAGGACCGCAGCCCTGGTTCTGTTCCACCTCACCCCTTGACTGGACCACCCATCTTAAGGCAGGTCACCAGATGGTGAGTCAGAGCAGAAGCAGAGTAGATGTTGTCTGCTCTCTACCAGCCACACTTGCGATACTCCGGAACATCCAGGAGCACCACCAGAGCAGCGGGTTGGCTGAACCCATAGCACCGGCCCAAGATCGAACTGTAGTCCATCTGCTTAGCGGAGTGCTTCTGAAGCTCTGTTCTTGGCTGGGGTTTCTTGGCAAAAGCATAGAACTGCGGGCAGCAGCATAGAGCATTGGGTGATCTGTCCGCAACTTTGGCCCTTTTCAAGTGGGCCAGGAGGAGCCACGGTGCAGGGGGATGGGTATGCACCTGGCAGGTGTTTGGTGCATGTGCAGCCCATCACACGGACTCACACCCATCTTCACCCACCTCCACCAATCTACACGCACAGAGGCACCTCCATTTTGTCCAATGCCTCCATGCGTGAGGGATCAGTCGAGATGGGTGGAGTGCGGGAGATGGGTGGATGCACCCCCACCCATCCCCACTGGTCGTCACACAATTGCCCCCACCCCCACCCACCCAGTCGCACATGTGGGTGGGTGGGGGAGACTCATGTGAAAAGGGCCTTTATGGTATGACAAAGGGGCAAAGTGCATGCGGACTGTGACCAGGTCCATTTAAAATGGACCCAGGTGGGGCTGGATGCTGATAGATGTGGAGTTGCAGTCCCAGAGCAGCTCTGGGGGTGGCCAATTCCATGTCCGTCTAAAAACACCCAGAAACATCGGTGATCCAAGGAAGCCTCACCAACTCCTCTAACATTTTATTTAATTAATTTAATGTATTTATTTATTTATGCATACAGAGTTATGGTGTTTAGAAACTTGGTGCTGGCCCAATAGGGCCCACTTTGGCCCATCTGGGCCAGCTTCATGGCAGCATGTTTGTTCCAGGCCAATCAGATGTAGGTCCAATACAAACCTCAGTGGGGGTAGCGCTTGGGCCAAAAACATGGGCCCAGAATGAAGTGTTGGGCCTTGAATGAAGTGAGCCTATAGTCCAGGCATGGCATCCACCCAGCTGGGCCATAGTGGGTGGAACTGTTCCCAGCCCCTTCCTGGCCCAGTGTCGGGAGTCACCATGGCAGGGCACCCATCAATGCCTGACATGATGCAGGGTACCGACCACAGCACAGAGGTGAAACCAGTCAACCTCACAGACTTCCCTCCATGGCAGGTCACAGGGATGTCTGTTCCCGCCACCAGAGCTGCCCCAGTGGGGGTAGTCCTCTCCACCCCCAGGTAGGATGATGGCAGGGCCGTCACATATATAAGTACCTTAGACCCTTCCCTTCCCCAATGGCTCAGGACAGCCTATAAAATAATAACTGTATAAAAAGGTACATAAAATATATACAAAAATAGCCTAAAAAAACTTCCCCGACCCCCTAGAAACTCCCCACCCAATTCCTATCTCCAATTGTCAAATGCTTGCCTGAAAAGAAAGGTCTTACATTGCTTGCAGAAAATCCTTAGGTTTTGGCTCAAGGGGAAAGGAGTTTCACAACCCTGGGTCCAGCCAATGACCTGGAAAGGAAACTTCCCCAATAGTTTGGCCTTCTCATCCACTGTTACTCACATAACCTAATTTTTCTAATTTTAAAGCTCTGGATATCTGACACTAGAGAAATATTGTCACTCTTCTTTTTAGGAAGACAGCTCTCCAACAAATTGCAATTCCAAAAGAACAATTGCACCTTTTTCTCCACCCTCACTGTCCATAATTTAATTCACGCCCACATTTCACCATTGGAGTATCAGTTTGGTATTACCATTATATTTCCATGAACCTACCAATTTATTTTCTTTCTCAAAAATGTATTCCCTCAAAGAGTTAAATTAAACTACTATTGACTCTCACATCAGATCCCATAGTGTTCATTTCTTATTGGCATTTCTAAAAGTTTGCTCTTGTAATTCCCCTTTAATAACAGATCCATACATGGTTGTGGAAGACTAAGATAAAGATGAAAGGGAAATAGAGTTTTTTTCAAGTTTTCTAAAAGAGCATTAATAAGGCATAGGATATGATGGGAATTTATGCTGAACATCAAGAAAAATCTCTAATGTGAAGATGAAGATGTAATTAAAGTGATCCCATCTGTAAAGTAAGAAACTAGAGAGTATGTTTAGATGAACAATAACAGAAATTGAATTTTTATTTATTTATTTTACTATTTTTCTACCCCACCCCCTACTGCTCACAGAGCAGCTCAGGGTGGCTTACAAAATACATCAACAATAAAAACACACATAAAATAACATTAAAAATATTTTAAAAGATAAAAAGAACTAAAAGGGCAGAATTCCCCCTCCCCAACCTACCCGTCTCCCTCTCCAAAGGCCCAGCAGAACAAGCAGAACTTACACTGTCTATGGAAAGAGGGGAGGTCTGCGGTCATGTGGCCTCTGTCGGGAGGGAGTTTGAGTTCCACAGCCTGGGAGTGGCCACCAAGAATGCCCTCCCCATTGTCGCCACCCTGGCAACCCGGGGGACTTCGAGTTGGGCGTCCCTGGCTGACCGCAGGGACCATAATGCAATCCACGGCCTGAGGCAGTCCCACAGGTAAGCCGGGTCCAGGCCATTTGGGGCTTTATAGGTCATTAGCAGCACCTTGAATTGGGCCCGGAAGATAATAGGCAATCAGTGCAGAGAATGGAACACCAGTGTAATGTGCTCACAGTGACCCGTAGCTGTTAAGAGACGGGCTGCCACATTCTGCACCAGCTGCAACCTCCAGACCATCCCAAGGGTAGCCCCATGTAGAGTGTGTTACAGTAGTCTAGTCTAGAGGTGATAAAGGCATGGATGATGGTGGCCAGATCCAAGTCCAAAACATACAGCCACAGCCGTCATACCAGATGTAATTGGCAAAATTCTCCCCTCACCACAGCTTCCACCTGGAGATCCAGGTGGAGCTGTGAGTCGAGGAGCACCCCCAGATTATGGACCTGTGTGGCTATAGGGGGGCAGACCACATCGATGATGGGGGTCACCCCACCCCCACCCCTACCCACCAACATCACCTCCATCTTGTCAGGATTCAACTTCAGACGGCTCACCCTCATCCAATCCCCCATAGCTGCCAGGCACGGGTGAGCACGGAGACTGTCGGGTCCTGGTCTGCAGAAAAAGAGAGGTAAAGTTGTGTGTCATAGGCATACTGATGACAATGCACACGGAACCCTCTCACGACCTTGCCCAAAGGCTACATATACACGTTGAATAGGAGGGGGGGACAGAATAGAACCCTGTGGGACTGCACACGTGGGTTCCCGGGGAGATGAAGTACACCCCGAGAACCTCATTCTGAATTCTCCTGTCCAGGAATGAGTGAAACCATTCAAGAACAATTCTGCCCACCCCGGCCCGGTCCTGCAGCTGAGCCACCAACATCTCATGGTCAATGGTATCAAATGCATCCGAAAGATCGAATAGAATTAAAACAGAAGATCTGCCCCTGTCTAATTCACGGTGCAGATAGTCAATGAAAGCCAGAAGCGCAATCTCCATGCCAAACACAAGGCAAAAAACAGATTGCGAGGGATCAAGGAAACTGACCCAATCTAGATGCCCCTGAATCTGCCGAGCCAACTAAAAAGGGAACGTTAAAGACTGGTCGAGAGCTGACTGGGGAGTCAATGTCAAGAGATGGTTTCTTGAGCAGGAGCCTCACCACCGCCTCTTTGAGGTGGCTCGGCACCCTGCCCTCCCTAAGGGGAGGCATTGACAACCCACACCAGCAATGGCCCTAATGTCTCCGGCAGACCTTGACCAGCCAGGATGGGCATGGATCTAATTCACAACAGGTGGCCCTTATAGCCCCAAGGACATCTGTCACAGGACCGGGCGACACCCACTGAAATTGATTCCATGAAATTGGATAAGGCGGGTCCTCCACCCACTCAGGTTCACCTACTGTTATATATTTATATATTTTTTATTTTATGCATTTATTAGTCACCCCTCCCCCCCCCCATGCCAATGGAATCCTAGGGTGATGTACAATTTAATAAAAAACATCCATAAAAATAGCATTTTAAAAACAACACAACAATTTAAAACCAAAACAGGGTTGGGAAAATAAATTAAAATTAAAATAAAAGGTAAGGAAGAGCTAAAACCCAACCCCCCCTCCCCTATCCAAAGGCCTTGGTGAACAGCCAGGTTTTACAAACCCGCCGGAATGTCAAAAGGCTTGGGGCCAGGTGAGCTTCCTCCGGGAGGGAATTCCAAAGATGCGGCCTGGCTACCGAGAATGCCTTCTCCATTGTGGCCCCCCGCTTAACATGATGGACCTCCAAGAAGGCACCCCCGGTAGACCGAAGGAGACGTTCTGGGGCACAGAGGGTGAGGTGGTCCCTGAGGTACGAGGGGCACAGACTGTGAAGGGCTTTATAGATCAATACAAATACCTTGAACCTGGCTTGGCACGCTATTAGCAGCCAGTGCAGAGTTATAGGTGTGCAGCCAGTGCAGCCAGTGCAGAGTTACAGGTGTTATATGCTCCCGATGACCTGTCCCCATCAGGAGCCAGGCCTCAGAATTCTGAATTAGCTGCAGTCTCCAGACGAGGAACAAGGGCAGCCCCACGTAGAGCGCATTATACTAGTCCAGTCTTGAGGTGATGAAGCCATAGATGAGGGAGGCCAGGTCCGGCCAGAGATGTATGGACACAGCCTCTGCACTAGATACAACTGGCAGAAGGCGGCCTTCACCACCACCTTCACCTGTCGATCCAGGTGGAGAACTGAGTCCAACACCACCCCCAGACTCCAAACCTGCTGAGCTATCGGAGGGTGAACCCCCCCAATTAGGGGGGCCAAAACTTCCCTCACCGTCCCCACCACCATCACCTCCATCTTATCAGGGTTGAGCTTCAGTCTGCTCTGCCACATCCACTCTGCCACAGCCTCCAAACACTGGGATTGCAACGAGACAGCAGGGTCTGGGTCAGCTTAAAAAGAGAGGTACAGCTGAGTGAAATCAGTATATTGGTTACAACACACCCTGAACCCTCTCATGATCTCCCCCAAGGGCTGCATATTTACGTTCAATAATAAAGTAAACAGGATGGAACGCTGCAGGACAAGATGCGGGGGCAAGATGTTTCCGTTCCCAACACCATCCGCTGGCTTATCCCCAAAAGGAATGAGCAGAACCATTCAAGAACAGTCCCGTCCAGATCCCCCAGGTCTCGCAGCCGTCTTAACAGCAGCCCATGGTCCACGGTATCAAAAGCAGCTGAGAGAACTATCAGGATACGAAATGTAGAACTTCCTGGATCCATCTCTTGGTGGAGATAGTCGACCAAGGCCACCAACGCTGTCTCAGTGCCATAGCTGGGACGCAACCCAGATTGAAAAGGATCTAGGAATCCGATGCTGTCCAGATGCGCCTGGAGCTGGATTGCCACTGCCCGCTCAATAACCTTCCCTAAAAAGGGAAGGTTAGAGACAGGTCGGTAGCTGGCGAGTGCATCCACTCCTGATGATGTTTCTTCATCAGGGGACGCACCACAGCCTCCTTGAGACTGGGCGACAACCTCCCCAGCCACAGGGACGAATTAATCACTCTTGCCAACACCGTCCCCCAATGTCTCCCTGGAGGCTTTCACCAACCAGGACGGGCAAGGATCGAGTTCACAACTAGTGGCTCTCACAGACCCCAAGACATCCACTGCATTGGCTGGCGTCACTTCCTGAAACTCCCCACACAATGTTGGATCAGACAGGGCCTCCATAACCTTGCGCTCTCCACCTACTGCCCCCAACCCGGTGTCAAAATCACGCTGAATCCAAGCGATCTTGTCTGCAAAGTAGGTGACAAACTCCTCACAGCGGGCTTGGGACAAGTCCCCGTCCAGGCGGAGGGAAGCCGGACCAACCAGCCCCCGCACCACCCAAAACAGCTCTGCCAGACGTGACTTTTCAGACTCTATGAGGGAAGCAAAGAACTCCTTCTTTGCGGTCCTCGCAGCCTCAACATAGGACCGCAAATGGAGAAGTCGGTTGGAGTCAGAGCGAGTCCAATGCCAGTGTCGCTCTAGCCCCCTGCCTACTTGTTTCATACACCACAGTCCCTCAGTAAACCAAGGGGCCCTGCAGTGATGAGACAGAGGCAGCGGTTGTCTCGGAGCCACCCTGTCAATGGCCTCCCCCAGCAAGCTGTTCCAATGCTGGACCAGCTCATCAACAGAGTGGTTGTCTGGGTCCAAGGTTAATTCCCTCAGGACCTCTTGGAACCACTGGGGTTCCATCAGACTTTGAGGGTGGACAAATCAAACTGGCCCCATCCCCTTCTGGAGGTGGCGTGCTGAGAGACTGGCCTGGAGGAGATAATGGTCCATCCATGACAAAGGCATATTCCTAACCTCCCCCACTACTGGACCATCCGCCTCAAGGCCAGAACTGAAGATCAGGTTGAGGGTATGCCCCCGCCCCACCATGTGGTTTGGGCAGTTGACCACTTGGGACAAATCCATGGTTGCCATGGTGGCCATGAATTCTCGCTCTGCTCCTACAAGGCTGGCATAGGCATGGACATTGAAGTCCCTCAGGACCAAAGTCCTGGAGGAGCCCAACGCCACCTCCAAGGCCAACTCTGCTAGAGTGGCAAGGAATGCTGCCGGACAGGAAACGGTCCGGTATACCAGCAGTACCCCTAACTTGCCCCCAGCCAAATCAAACAGCACATGGAGGGCATCAATACCTGCAATCTCCTGGACTGGATATCTCCTGACAGGCCAGTCTTCTCTAAAAATAATTGCTATAAGTGCAGTATTGAAGTCACAGTGAATCTGAGCGATTTTGTCCGCAAAAACGTAAACGAACATGTCACAGTGGGCATTGGAAGATTCTAGTTCCAGCCGAAGAGAGGCCAGACTGACCAGTTGCTGCACCACCCAGAAAAGCTCTGCTGGATGTGACTTTGCTGATGCTATGAGCCACATCATAAGCTTTTAAACTAGCTTTATGTCGCAATTGGTCAACTTCAGTACAACTCTGGAGCCACCGTCACTCCAACTGCTGTGCATCCTGCTTCATTCAGCGCATGTCCTCTGTAAACCAAGGTGACCCACGTTGTCGGCATTCTGGAAGCGGATGCCATGGCCTCAGTCAACAAGTTGTTCCAGAAGACAATGAGGTCATCAAGCGAGCGGTCATCGAGATCAGGAGGCAATTCCCCTGGAGCATTCTGGAACCTCTGGTTCCATAAGTCTCCAGAGGCGTACCAACCAAACTGGTCCTACACCTCTCCAGACGCAGACATGTGCCAGGATATCAGTCTGGAGGAGATAATATGATCTAATATACTACATTTCTAAAAAAGGATGCTCACTTGCTGTATGCTCAAGTATTGCAAGTGAACAAAAAAGTGCAGAATTAACTGCGGTATATCCACAGGTGTCAAATGCTTATCGGAATCCTTACAATTTCTTTTTAAAGAATGAATTCAGTTTAAATTTCTTGGGTTCAAAATGTTTCCCAACACAAATGCCTTCAACTATAGTCCAGGGATGAAATACTATCAGTTCGGTGCAACTGGTTGTTAAAAACCTACCAGAATACACATAAAGGGAGGTGGGGGTGAGGAGTGTGACACATAGCATTACAGAACCCTGTAATTCTATTCTGTAAGTGTCCTACCTGTGAAATGTCCTCGTCATTGCAGACATCCAAGTCAGAATCTTCTCTTTATTTAGGGCATAATTTCTGGAAACATTTCTTTTTAAGAAAGCACATTATATCAAAGTGACTAATATTCCCCCTTTAAAAATATATTTCTTCTGCAATTGCCTACAAAGACATGAGTAAATAAATAAATAAATAAAATAATTTAAATCAGCAGGACTTGGTCAGTAGAAATATATTTAGCATTGCTGCTGTAGTTGTTTCTACCTCTTTGTTTTTCAGTGTGACTTCTCTGTGTGTTTGTATTTTAGATCAGTGATAGTTAATCTCTTTTGTCTGTACACAATGCTAACAATTTTAGGGGTGGTGGGTCTGTTTTGTTTTTTGTTTTGTTTTTACTTTATGTTTAACATTTCATTTTCTATTCATTTCAAAGGGCATTCCATTCATTTCAATGGGAATTCATTTGCATGGCTACAATTTTCCAAATTAGTGGGTTTAAGTTGGCCTTCTGACACTTTCCTGTCCCCAAACTGTGGCTGTGAGGTGTGAACTGTTAAGTGTCCATTAGCTAACTCCCTCTGTGGGCATGGTGCCCAATGTCTTTCTATCTGCAGAGAGAGCAGATTACCTCTCTGCGCTAATTTCCCTCCGTATTCCAGTCTGTGAACTCCGCTCCTCCTCTGTCCCCTCTCTAGCCCTCCCTCGCCTCCCCTGCTCTCCTAACCGCCTTCGTCCCTTCTCCCTAGCTGTCCCCCATGCCTGGAACTCCCTCCCTGCCCACATCCGCCTCGCCCCCTCCTTTCATTTCTTCAAATCCCTCCTCAACACCCACCGCTTCCGCTCTGCCCTCCCCGACTCCTAGCTCCCCTCACCTAACTCCTGCTGATACCCTCCATCCAGTACAATCTGTTACCTAAGGTCTGTGTACTCATATCCTCACCACATGGACCAACCAACCATAATTCCAATGTAACCAAGCCAAGCGCGTGCACCTGGGACCTCGCATCCTCATGAATGTTACACTCCTTGTCTCTCCCTCTATTCCCCTTCCTTCATCTCTCCCCACCCCCAGTCTCTCAGATTGTAAGCCCTAGGGCATGGACCGTGTCTATTCAACTACTTTGTAAAGTGCCAGGTACATTGCTGGCACTATATAAATGTTTGCTAATAAAATAATAATAATAATAATAATAATAATAATAATAATAATGTGGGGAGGCTGGGTCATTGTGCACTTGGTGGAGCACACACACACTTTTGGTGGGTGGGGAATGGTTTAAATGGTGGCAGATGGGTGTGCACTTGGTGTGCACACCCATCCACCCACCGACACCCCTGCACAGTGCAGCCCAGGATTTTCTGGTTTTCTCCATGTGGGGAGTTGGATGGAGGTAGGTGCATGGGTCAGGGAAGCATGTTTCCACTCAATCCCACTTTTACATGGGTGCTACCCCACAGTAGCATCTCGTGTATAAACACCCTCAATGAGGCGGGCAACAGCAGCAGTGTGCAGACATGCTCATTGGTGGCTCTAACTCTTAACTGACCTGACCCCCATCAATTAGAGAAGTGACTGGTGAGCATAAGACAGAGAGACAATGTGGCAGACAGTGGGTAGGAAGAAGAACAGCAGGCTCTGGAGAGACAATTGTCGGCACTCTGGAATACCTGTCACCAGGGGCTTCTTTGTGAGTGGTAATGGGATGGGACCAGCAACATCTTGGCAATCCTTTCCCAAGGAGTTAGAGCGCAGTCATAAGCTAAAACACATTGGTGGACAGTGGTTCCTGACTGCAGAGAGGTAAAACTTGCATTTGAAAGGATGGGAGAGTAAGAAAGAAACTCCTGTCTGGTCTGGGATTCAAAGCAGACAGCACTGTGTAGCAATTTTGATCAGTCTCTTTCTCAGGCAAGCAGCAGCAGTGCACTGACATGTTGGCCAGTCTGACTCTCTCTTCTTCAGATAATTTGAATCCTTGCGAAACACTAACCACAATGATATAGAAAGGAATAAGAAGTGTAGACTAGATTTATAATATAGAAGTCTAAATTCTTGAAACTTTTTGCTTAGAAACAGGTTCCTTGGTTTTGGAAAAGCAGAAAAACCAAAAAACACAACATTTAATTATCCATGCACGGGGATGCATGGGGATGCATGGACGATGAGTGTACTTTTGTCTGACCCTGCACCCCTGTACTTCCCCCCACAGCGATGTGCACACGAACCACCCCCACCCCCAGTGGTGGTCCATGTAAAAAGGGCTTCAGTCTCTCTGAGTGTTTTTAGACAAGCACTGACCCATTAGTCACCTCCAATCACCCACCCATCATGCATGCTGCAGGGATGCATAGGATGCCAGTGCAGCTCTGCAACATACATAATGGGTGGATGATGGATGGGTAATGATTGGGGAAGTGCTTGTCTAAAAACACCCTCTCTCATTCTGGTGGGCAGAAGCAGAAAGTGGGCACCTGAGTCTCACTGTCTCTCTCTCTCTGTCTCTCTCTTTCTGTCTCTCTCTCTCTGTCTCTCTCTTTTTTTTCTGGTCAACAGGAACAGAAAGCGGGTACCTGGGTGTGTGTGTCTCATTCTGGTGGGCCAGAATGAGTTTGCCAGTCACACCCCAGGAACAGCTGGTCCTTCAACTTGTAGAGTGTATCCCAGGGGGTCAGATTAAGTTAGGACTGAGTCTAGAGAGACTTGTGGGTGGTAGGCAGGTGGCAGGAAGCTGGCAGAGGCATGGTCTGGCAGTGGCACCCCAGAAACTGCAGGCCTCATCTTGTAAAGTATAACCCAGAGGAAGATTAGGTTAGGGGAGAGAGAGAGAGACAGAGAGAGAGATATTGGTGGGCATCAGGCAGGTGGAGTAACAGAGGTATGGTCTGGCAGTGTGGTATGTTCACATCCCCTCCTGACCAAATGATGGCTGCCCCTTGCCAGTCTCTCTCTCTCTCTCTCTCTCTCTCTCTCTCTCTCTCTCTCCGCCCCCATATGCCCCTGCTGGGGTACCCTCTTCAAGTTGAAGGGCCTGCCATTTTTGGGGTGCCTCTGGTTGACTGCTCCAGGTTCTGGCACCACTGAATTCCTATCACAGGTATTCTCTGGGTGCATCAAGTGCTGCGTGGTGTTTTGCAATACCAATTGACTCATGCTCTCCCCATTCCCTCCCTTTCCCCATCTCCCCTGCTTCAATTGATGTACTGTTTGTTTTGTCTGATAGAGCTACACTGCAGGCACTGTCGGGCAAAACAGAAAAGAAATTTCTAAATGAAATTTCATAGGCGTTTCAGTCTTTTTATGTTTTCTGTTTACCTTAAATGAAATTACAAAATTTAATTTGAGTTAAACAGAAAACATGAATGGAATGCATGCACAGCCCTGTTTCTTGTGGCAGAACCTACCATACATTTTTTGGTATAATATGCACACATGTAACAGGTTGCAAACTTACTGATGTGATTAATTTCTGTGTTGCCAATGAATTATTGAATTCAAGCTTTTTCCTCCCTTCTAGTGCTCCTCTGCTGCCCCCCTGTGGGCCACACTGTATTCCCCCATTCCCTAACAAAGCCATGAATGCCCACTGAAATTGATGGTAAACAAAATTTTAAATAAAAACAAAATAAAAATGAAATGAACAATGAAACAGAAAAAATTCAAACAAACAAAATGAAAAAGAAAAAAAGGAAATATCCCCCCTACACATTAATAGTGCATGTACAATCATGTAAACAGATGGACAGCTGCCCCACCTCTTCCCTGCCTCAACCCCAGGTGGCTCATCCATGTAAGGTTGGCCGACAGATGTGCAATTGGAGCAGAGGTAGGGCAGGTTGTGTCTGCTACAGAACAGCTCAGCTGGTTGTGCTCCAGAACATCCAAGAGCACCACCAGTAGAGTGGTCTGTCCAAACCTGGGGCACCAGCTGGATGCTAAAACTGTGGGTTGCCCTGGTTAATGCCACAGAACTGAGGGCAGCAGCCTAGAGCATCTGGTGATCTTCCTGCAACTCTATGGTGTGTGCATGCTTGCAGGAGGGGCGGGGTATAAATATATAAAATAAAATAAATAAATTAGATAAATACATGTGGTGTCATGCAGACAGACTGTGGGGTGCAGCAGCTTCCGGGTCCATATAAACTCAGCACAGGTGGGGCTGGATGTGGGGGATACAGGGCTGACCACCCTGTCACAAGGAGATACTGGGTTACATGTAGACTACAGGTCTAACAAATATGTAAAAGTAAAGTTTAAACATGTATATAAACAGCAGTTCCTTGCTGTCATCATAGCGTCTGTGAAGTCACGCTGGAGGGGCTGTTTCGGGTGGTGCGGGGGCTGGTCAGTCCGGCCTCCCTCCGCCTGGATGGGGACTTGTCCCAGGCCCGCTGTGAGGAGTTTGTCACCTACTTTGCAGACAAGATCGCTCGGATTCAGAGCGACTTCGAAGCTGGATTAGAGGCAGTAGGTAGAGAGCGCGAGGGGATGGAGGCCCTGTCTGGTCCATCTTTGTGGCAGGAGTTTCAGGAAGTGACACGGGCTATGCGGTGCGTGTCTTGGGGTCTGTGAGAGCCACCTGTTGTGAACTTGATCCATGCCCGTCCTGGCTGGAAAAAGCCTCCAGGGAGACATTGGGGATGGTGCTGGCGAGGGTGATTAACATGTTCTTGCAGCAGGGGAGGTTGTCACCCAGCCTCAAGGAGGCTGTGATGCACGCCCTTCTGAAGAAACCATTGTTGGACGTGGAAGCACTCGCCAGCTACCGACCTGTCTCTAACCTCCCCTTTTTGGGGAAGATTATTGAATGGGCGGTGGTGATCCAGCTCCAGACGTATCTAGACAGCATTGGTTTCCTAGACCCTTTTCAAACTGGGTTCCGCGCTGGCTATGGCACTGAGACGGCATTGGTGGCCTTGGTCGATGATCTCCATTGAGAAATGGACTCAGGACATACAACATTTCTTGTCCTGCTAGATTTCTCTGCCACTTTTGACACCGTGGACCTTTGTTGAGATGGCTGTGTGACCCGGAGTGGGGGTGGTGGAGGGCTGGAAGGGACTGTTCTTGAATGGTTCTGCTTATTTCTTTCAGGGAGAAGCCAGCAGGTAGTGCTGGGAGCTGAAACATCTTGCCCCTGTGCTTTGTTCTGTGGTGTTTCACAGGGTACTATTCTGTCTCCGTTATTATTTAATGTCTATATGCAGCCCTTGGGGGAGATCATGAGAGGGTTCAGGGTGCGTTGTCACCAATATGCTGATGATACTCAGCTGTATCTCTCTTTTTCAGCTGACCCAGACCCTGATGTCTCGTTGCTATCCCAGTGTTTGGAGGCAGTGGTGGAATGGATGTAGCAGAGCAGACTGAAGCTCCACCCTGATAAGACGGAGGTGATGGTGGTGGGGAGAGCGAGGGAGGTGTCGGCCCCCCTGATTGGGGGGGTTCACCCTCCTGTAGCTCAACAGGTCCGGAGTCTGGGGGTTGTGCTGGATGTGGATCTCCTCCTGGAGCAGCAGGTAGAGGGGGTGGCGAAGGCTGCCTTCCGCCAGTTGTATCTGGTGTGGAGGTTGCATCCATATGTCTCTCGCCCAGACCTGGCCTTCCTCGTCCATGACTTCATCACCTCGAGGCTGGACTACAGCAACGCGTTCTACGTGGTGCTGCCCTTGTTCCTGGTTCGGAGACTGCAGCTAGTGCAGAATGCGGCGACCCGCCTCCTTTCGGGGACCAGTCGCCAGGACCACATAACACCTGTGTTCCTGGCTCTGCACTGGTTGCCAATAGCGTGCCGAGCCAGGTTCAAGGTACTCGTATTAATCTATAAGGCTCTTCACGGTCTCGGCCCCTCATACCTCAGGAATCACCTCGCCCTCCGTGCCCCAGAACAGCTCCTTCAGTCTGCCGGGGTTGCCTTCTTGGAGGTCCCCCGAGTTAAGCGGGGGGGCCACAATGGAGAGGGCATTCTCGGTGGCCGGATTGCGACTTTGGAATTCCCTCCCAGAGGAAGCTCACCTGGCCCCAAGCCTCTTAATATTCCAGCGTGCTTGTAAAACCTGTCTGTTCGCCCAGGCCTTTGGGGAGGGTGGGAGGGTAGATTAGTGGTAGACTACCCTTCCTTATTTTTTGTTATAAACTTGTCTTTCCCTGTTTTAATGGTTGAGGTTTTTATGATGTTTTAAATATTTTAAATATTGTTTTATTGAGATTTGTTAGCCGCCCCGAGCTGTTTGCAGGAGGGGCGGGGTATAAATATATTAAATAAATAAATATTAAATAAATAATGTAAAAGCTGAGAACTGGAAACTCACTTCATGTAATCATGTAATATAAAAGCTGAGAGCTGGAAACTCACTTCATGCAATGGAGAGAGACAAAGATACGCTGAATATGGATTCAGAAACGCCTAACACTTCTACAAGAGCCAGACAGAAACATTGAGTTGCAAATGAACCTTTTCCTACAGACGTGACTAGGATCACAGAGTCGCCCCAGGCGGGAAAGTGGAATAAAGAATTTTGGAAGATATAAAGGTGGGAGATCTGTGCTATCGAGAGACAATAGGGAATTCAATTCAACCTCTGTCTCGCTGAGTCTCGGATCGCAGCTGGGGGGACAGAAGCCTGCCAGCCAGTCTGCTGAAGCAATGGACTGAGAGAAGGAACTTTGCTTTCTGACACTTTAAGTGCTGGTTGCTGGTCAAACTTTCCATCGCTGACCATGGCATGAACTGAACCACTTTTGGACTTGTAGGGTAAGATCTAACTAGGGACTTACTCAGTACACACTAGGATGCGTTATTTACTTTTGTTTATTAGTCACTCTGTGTTCCAACTATCTTTTTTATGTAATCAATAAACATTCTTCTTCATTAAGAAGTGCTTTCTGTTGCCTGCATATTGGGAAACGCAATCTGAGGATCCTGTGCCTTCAAGCACTTGCAAACCCAGAGGGAGAAAAGGGTTTGTGAACGGGAAGTCTCTGGGAGTTTGGGAGACAAACATATTGTCCCTTTTGCAGGACTGAATCAGACAGAGAAAGAACTGGTTCAGGTGGGCTGTAAGTGAGGGAAATTTAGTCACCCAACCCAGAAAAGTTGGGTAGTGGACCCCAACCCCCGTGACACATACCCACAGCAGGACTGGGGGTGGCCATCTCTGGGTCCTTCAAAAGACACCCATTTACTTTGGGTTCATTTACTTTGAGAATTGCAAAATACTGAGGAGACCTTTATTTAAAACCATAACAGATATTCTAAAATAGGATTGGGGAGTCCTGAACCTGCCAGTCAAATGCAGCTCCAGGCTGGTTTTTTTGTCCACATTCAAAATTATGGATATGGGCCTTGGATCTAGTTTCTATTGAGTGTTAAAGGAGCATTCAGGGGCCGGTGGACTGGAAGTCAGAAGAAATAAGGTGCAAACTCCAGGCTGCTAATTTGATCTACAGGCTAGATCCATGATCCAGAAACCCTCCTTCTCTTCTTAAATACCCACACATATATGCAGTCTCCTAGCATGCCTTTCTGGCTTCTCTGTAAAACAACCATACCCTTTTTTCAGCTCACCTCTTCTGACTCCTTAGTGTAAACTGAATTTTTTGTCCTAAGGAAATCTTGGACCTAATTGCAGGTTTTTATTACTTTGGTTCTCTTGTACCTGACTACCCTACTGGGAGATAAACCCTTTTTTTACCAAATTGCAATAAAGTCAAAGACTCAAATCTTAGTTACTTTGCTTTACTTAATAAGATGTAAAAGTACACTACAATAAAGATACAGAGTTTCAAAAGAGACTTAAATTATTAAGTACAAAAGAAAATAGTTCTTAGATCAAGATATAAAAGTAGTTCTTTGCAAAGAATGGTGGAACAGAAGCAGGGTCCAAGGGCACTAACACTCCAGTAAGCCTTTTATATGATTTTTGGTATTACAAGAATGTATGACATAAGGCAGCTGGACAACATCCAACAGTATCAGTTTTATCTGGTATACCATGATGTACCGGGACCTCTTCCTTAGTTCTCTTATCTAAAACAAAACAATCTGTACTGCACATAGTTTGCATACTAGGACAAAAGGGATCAAAGATGATCTAAAAGAGACTACATTAGCCATACTCTCAACATTTCTCCTCATTTCTGTCTCTGATAATTTTGGTACTGAAACTAATCAGGGTCAATGGATTAAACTTGAAATTTGAGATTTTTCTATGATGTTAGTCAACATTCAGGCTGAAACTAAGTCTTTGGAAAACTTCGGAATTTGCTGGATATTAAGTTATTCAGTTCAGAAAGGCTGAATTCCAAAGTTCCGAGGACCAAGGCCGTTATTCTGAAAATTTCAAAAACCTCTGTGCATGTGAGTGGCTGGTGGACAGTTAAGGTTATTCTGGAAATGAAATTAGTGCCATATTTGGTAGGAGGGGGGTATGGGAGGGGACAACTGAGTGATGGTAAGTCAAATAGCAAGTTTTGATTGACTGGTCAAGTCACATGGTCAGCTTTTGAATTGGCTGGCAGGGCAAAATAAAAGTGTCTGTACTGCAGCCATTTTGTCCATTCTCTTTGGTGAATTTGACTGTACTGCATGCTACAGTGCTGCTAGCTGCTTGGCACCATGAGGCCAGAGTCAGACTGGGATCTCTCTGCCTGGCTTCACTTCCAAAGTTTGCTTGGTCTGTTCAAGATACCATTGCCACAGTGCCATGCCAAGGAAGAGGGTGTGACATGTACTCCATATAATAAGCATATATTTTTGGCCCTCTGTGTTTCAATGTATTAAAAATAAGAATTAGCCTCTATATAGTGAACTTTTGTTGAACTGTTTGTATAATGACCTCTCAGTGAACGCTTGACTATATACTATGAGAGAAATTTACATTGTTAAAATGTCCTTCTGACTTGTTTTAGAACTGTGATCTTATCAAGTCTGTGTTTCCGTGATTAATGACTGCATGCACAAGTATCTCTGAGGTAAAGTTTTAGCCTTAAATTGGCCAGCATCTGGATTCAACTAATTGGTCAGCAGCTAATGTTGAAGGAAACCTGACTGAAACTCCGTGACATCATCTGCCTGAGTTGCTCAAGTTAGTAGTTTACATTAAGGGGCAGAGAAGTTCTTTGATTCTTTAGAAAGAATTCAAATTGACATGAGAGTCTTTACTCACCTTGATGGCAGAACTGGGCACAGAACTGGGTAATATGAAAGTATATTCTTTTGATACCTTTGAGCTAATGAATTGAGCATATGTTAGCTTTTAGAGCAAATTCTTTAAACAGGAATGTTTATTTAGATCATGTACTTGTAATTGACTTTGATTTTCTTTTGTGTAACATATTGATACTTTTTATTTGGATTTAAGTAAACTATGCTTTATTTTTATAACATCCTTTGTCTCATGGCCTCATTTATAAATAATATTGTCTTTACAATACTTTGCTGAACTGGTTGGCTTTAGTAAAGTGTAAACTAAGTTTCCACAAATTGGAAAAGAGCCACTCCATATCCAGTTCAAGATTATGTCTGGCTGGACCACTAAGCGCATTTTCCTTTTGAGGAAACTGAGGCACAACATGACAGGTGTCCCTGGCGGGGTGTGTGTGTGTGGTTTCTTAATTTTGTGATTGTTTCTGGGGCCTGTGCTTGCTGATTTTTTTTGGTGGGATTTATTTCTCCATGCAGTTGCAGACTGTTTTGCAGGGGTTGTTGTATTCTTCTTGAGTTATTGTCCCTTGCTAGCCTGCATTTTTGTGCACTTCTTGGTTGGAATAATGATAAAGTGGGTGCACTCACTGCTGATGGTGGGCCATGCTGGGGGTATACTGCTGTTGGTTTTTTTAAAAAAATATATTATTTCTTCATGCTGTTACACTTTTTTGGGTTGTCTTCTGGAGTGAGTGGCCCACACTTGCTAGTCTGCTTTTATGGGTAGTGCTTTGGCTGTGGGTTCAAGAACTTTGCAACAACTTTCCAAAGTTTTCAAAGTTTCTGAAGTTGTCCAACGTTATGTGCTTTGGTCTCCGAAGTCCGACAGTTCGGTAAAACCACCTAATTACCTGCGAGTACTCGGATCAACTATTTGGAACTTCGAAAATAGGTCCAAATACCCTACTATTCAGTTCAGTTGTAGTCAACATCTCTTTGTATTTTTTGGTGTAATTCACTGGCTATTTTTAAATTGGTGATGTGGCCTCCAGACATTACAAAAAAAGGTTCCTTACCCATGCAGTAGACAATATAAGTGTGTGTAAAGTAATGTGTGTGTGTGTGTGTGTGTGTGTGTGTGTATGTATATATATATATGTGCATGATAGATAGATAGATAGATAGATAGATAGATAGATTTCTCTCTCTCTCTCTCTCTCTCTCTCTATCTATCTATCTATCTATCTATCTATCATGCACACTTGTACTTACATAGTTATATAAATACAGTTATATATATTTAAAGTAAAGATATATATATACACACACACACAACAGTCACATTCACTGGCTATTTCTTTATGTTAATATGGGTATTCTATGCAATCCCATATGTAAAAAGAGCAAGTGAGAAGTAAAAAAATGATTTACTACAATATGCATAAAGATGCTGTGTTTGAATTCTAAATACAAGATTTCTCTAAGGATTATAACATAACACCTACAGAATTAAGTTTCAAGCCCAGCCATATGTAACTTTTTTCTAAAGTATTACCTAAGAACATAGCGTGTTAATATTTTATTTTATGGAAACTGGGAATGGACTCCTGGGTCCTATGATAAGCAATTTTTAATTTTTAAACTTTGAGGCAGCAGTTCAGAAATTCTTAGTTATGTATTTAAAGGGGAAGAAAAAACCTTGTCTACATATAATGTTAAAATTCCACATTCAAATATACAAGGCTGAGAAAACATGTGAGACCTGGATGTAGAAGCTTACTTTGTCACTTCTGCCTGCAGTGTGTGGCAGTGGATAAAAATAGACAAGATGGTGGCCCACGGTGGCCCGCATGGTCCTGGGACTCACCCACTCATCTGTTCCCACACCACCAGCTATTGTGCTGGAACTGCCTAAGGGTGGGTAGGCAGCTGGCCCAGAATGAGTACTGCAGAAAATCTCCAAGGCACATCCTGGATCAAGGTCCACCCACACAGGCTATTGAGGTTCCATGCATCTGTTTGACTCCTCCATGGTTCCACTGTATGCCATGTTGGGTCACCATGGATGTCTGTCATGCCAGGGGGCAGGGCACTGGGAACATGGCAGGGGCGAGGCTACCCACCCCACCCACACATTTGTTGCATTCCCCCACCCCTACCAAAACTATAGGGGCAGTAGGATTTCTCTCTGGCTACAAGGGGTCATTGCAGGCACGTCTGTGCCATTTAAGTAGAGGGAGTGGCAGCTGTTGTGATCTTCTCTGGGTGGGGCGGGGCACCACCTCATCATCAGAATGTTTGTTTCCACCAATGAATGATTGCCATTCAACTGCAGTAACAATTAACAATTACTGTCATTGTTATAATGCCCCTCTGCCAGATATCACTTGGCACATTTCACAACATTAAAAAAACCATAAAGGACTATAGCTATGTAAAATCCATATAAAATTCATTTAAAACAGTTAAATAGGGGAATCTAAAGAGGGAGGAGAAAATAAATGAAGGGGAACCAATGGTGGATCGTCTAAAAGCATCTGGAGAATAAAAATGTGTTCAGATTCTTTTTATATGTGAGGATAGAGGAAATGAGACAAACATCTGAGTTCCACAATGTGGGGTTCGGCATATTTTTAATTTTTTTTTATTTATTTATCTCTTTATTTATTTTATTTATTTAAAAGTCTTATACCCCACCCCTCCTGCCACGGGCAGCCCAGGGTGGCTAACAAAGTCCATCAATAAAATACAATAAAACATAAAACATATAAAACATAATAATAATAATAATAATAATAATAATAATAATAAGAAGAAGAAGAAGAAGAAGAAGAAGAAGAAGAAGAAGAAGAAGAAGAAGAAGAAGAAGACAAAAAAGCCATAACACCCCAATGACCCTCACCCTTCTACCTCGCCAAACACCTGACAGAACAGTCAGGTCTTACACTTCCTGTGGAAAACCAGGAGGTCCGAGGTCAGGCGGGCCTTCACCGGGAGGGAGTTCCAAAGGCACGATGCGGCCATTGAGAACACACTTTCCTTCATGACCCCCCAGGAAACCCAAGGGACCACCAACAGGGTGCCTCCAGATGACTGCAGGGGCCAGTCCAGAACCCGGGGGGTGAGGTGATCTCGCAAATAGGCAGAGCCTAGACCATGTAAGGCTTTATAGGTCAAGACCAACACTTTTAATTGGGCCCGAAAGACTATTGGCAGCTAGTTCAGAGATCGGAGCACTGGTGTAATGTGCTCCCGGTGACCCAGCCCCACCAGGAGCCGGCCACTGCAATCTGCACCAGCTGCAGCTTCCGAGCCATCACCATAGGTAGCCCCACATAGAGCATGTTACAGTAGTCTAACTGAGAGGTTATAAAAGCATGGATGATCGTGGCCAGATCCGGAACCGAAACCAGCGGCCAAACCTGCCGCACCAGATGTAACTGACGGAAGGCACTCCTCACCGTAGCCTCCACCTGGAGATCCAAGTGGAGCTGCGCATCAAGGAGCATCCCCAGGTTCCGCACCTGAGAAGTCAGTGGAGGACAAACCCCCTCAACTGAGGAGGCTGTCAACTCCATCGCCTTACCCACTAACATCACCTCTGTCTTCAGGATTAAATCGTAGTCGATTTGCCCTCATCCAGTCCCCCACAGTTGCCAAACACCAGGTAAGTGTCAAGACCCAGCCGGGGGGTCGAGGACGCCCGCGGCATACAGGCTGGGGGGCAGACCCGGCCCCTACCCCCAACAGCACCAAACGGAATGGAGGCACCGCCCCTGTCTCTCCCTGTGACAGGGGGCGGGGTGCCCCCGCCCACACAGGACGCCCAAGCGGAGCCGCATAAGGCGGAACAGGGGAAGGCAGGGACCAGCAAGATGAGAGAAGCGGCCACGCCCCCTTTGCGGCACTCCGCACGCTTGCGGGAGCATGCAGAGGGGCGGGGCCAGGGAGATAAGAGCCAGCGCTGAGAAGCACTCGGCGCTGGTGATTGAGCGGAGACCGGCCCTCTGATTGAAGCTAAGTGATTGCGAGTTAAGCGTGTTGATTGTTTTCCCTGACCTAGGCAACTGGATTTTAGAGTGTGTTGTGTGACCCTTCTACCTTAACCTTCCCTTGTGAGCGTGGATGACGTGCGAGTGTGAGAGCGGGTGCATGTGTGGAGTGTGAGTCCTTCTCTTCTAACCCTTTTCCCCTCCCCCTCCCTGGGCCAGCCGTAGTGTACCTTCCCCCTCCCCTCAGCTGTGTGAGAGTATTCCTGTGTGCCTCCTTGTCTTCCTGGAACCCCAATTCCCCCCTTGCCAAGCACTCCTTCCTCACTGCCACCCAGAACCCCCCCCCCCCGAACCTGAGCATAGCGTGCGTGGAGAGACCTGCATGCCTGGGGATCAGACTCATAATACTCACCTGGCGCCCTATGATGATAGGGACCTGGGCACTGTGAGGACTATAGGTCCGAACACTATCCTGATGGGCACGTATTCCCCGAGAGAAACCTTCCTGGGTAGGAGTCTGAGCTCGTGCGTGGGGTGCATAGTAGGGTGGGTGTTTCGGCACCCTGACCCCCCAGGGGCCCGGCAGGGTCTGCACCCCCTCCCCCGTGACATAAGCACCAAGGCAGCCGGGCCTGGGTCAGGTGAAAATGAGAGGTACAGGTGGGTGTTATCCGCATACTGATGACACCTCAACCAGTACCCCCTGATCACCTCGCTGAGCGGCTGTATGTACACGTTGAACAGGAGAGGGGACAGAACAGAACCCTGTGGGACCCCACATGAGAGGTCTCGGTAAGATGAAAAATAATCACCGAGCACCACCCGCTGAGTTCTCCCGGTCAGGAATGAGCGAAACATTTCAAGAATGATCCCACCCACCCCCGCACTGTCCCGCAGGCGCATCACCAACAACTCATGGTCAATGGTATCAAATGCAGCCGATAGATCTAACAGGACCAAAAGGGTCAAACAACCCTTATCCTTTTCACGGCGCAGATCATCGACCAAAGCCACCAATGTTGTCTCAGTGCCATGCCCTGGACAAAAGCCAGACTGCGAGGGATCCAGATAACCAATGTGGTCAAGATGCTGTTGGAGCTGCTGAGCCACTACCCATTCAATAACCTTCCCTAAAAATCCAGGCTGGGCAGGGTGGGTGGGGGATGTCCCCCCTTCCACCAGTGCAGCCTGGACTCGGGGAGGGTTGTTTTTTTCACTTTTTTGGTGGGACTTTTTACATTGCAGCCATTCATTTAAATGGCTGCAATGTAAAAAAAAATCCGGAACCGGGAATCCGGTAACGGGACCGGATTTCGGGTAATGCCAGTACGCCCAGTACCGGCATTATCGGATACCGGATTTACCGGCACGCCCACCCCTAATAATCAGGCTGGATCTTCACCACTCTGTGATTAAATATCAACTTTTGCTTCATGCAAGCCTGCCTTAATAGCTGTTCTTTCAGTTGGAAACTAGAGAATTTAACTATAATAGGGCGGGGGGGAGCAGTATTATCCTCTCTGGGTTGCCCCACTCTGTGAACTCTGTCTAGACCTGCCACATGGAACTGATCCTGCTCTGGAAAATTCTCCTACAGTAAGGCCCCGATCAGTTCACTGGCATCCTCTGTCCCCACTGACTCAGGAATTCCAGCGAAGCGCAAATTGCCTTTGCGTGACCTGTTTTCTAGGTCCTTGCATTTTTCTTTTAGCATTTCAGCTGCTTTTTTCAGATCAGCCAGTTGCTGATTTGCTTCCAGGGCCTGATCTTCCACCATGGAGATCCTACCCTCAGCAACCTCTATCCTCCTTGCTAGACCTTCCAGCTTTTTATTTCCCTCATCTACTGAGGATTTCAGTCTCTTCATATACCCCCTTATCTCTCTTCTCATTTGGCCAATCAGTTTATACAGGGACTTGCCTGTTTCACCTTCCTTTCCTGAGTCCAATGAAATTGACCACAGGTCAGTTTCGTGTTCTTTCTCCACCATGCTTGCAGCGTTGCTCTGCCTGTCAGCTCCTCCGGGTCAGCTCCTCCAGGACAGGGTTTTTCCATCAGAATCTTTCCAGCGCGTTGTCCTGCGAAATTTTTTGTCGATTCTTGCTCTTCCTGGCCATAGTTAGGCTGCACAGTCAGTCTGGGTTCAGTTTGGGACTTTGAATTCTTTCATGGGGCACAGTTTGGAGCTTGGGGAGTGGAGTTTCGCCACTCCCCAGCTAGCCGCTGCTGCACATGTGCAGATCTCCCGCCAGGGGCAGATTAGGGGTGCTGCTGGTGTACTGTGCACCCAATTTCCCGGCAACATCTGTACATGCTCTTGCTGATCTGGTGTCAGATGTGATCCTCCGGACCATGAGATTAGTGGTCCTGGGGGATTTTAGCATCCACACTGGCACCGATCTTAGAGGAGCGAGGCATGAGTTTATGGCCTCCATGACAACCATCGACCTGTCCCAAATCATCTGTGGCCCAACACATGAGGAGGGACAAGGGACATTCACTGGATTTGGTTTTCTGTACCAGTCTTGAAGCGGTGGGTCAGTTAGTAGAAATTAGGGGGGGGGGGTGGAACCCTTGTCATGGTCTGACCATTACCTACTTAAGGCGTGCATCCTGGTGCATGTCAGCCCCCAATGGGGTGCCAGACTTATTAGATCAGTCCACCCCCGGAGACTTATGGAACCAGATCGGTTCCAGAATGCTCTGAAGGAGTTTCCCCTGAACCTTGACACCCGCTCAGTTGATGATCTCGTAGCCTTCTGGAACACCTTGTTAACACAGTAGAGGAGGCAGAGGTGGTAGAAACCCCAGCTTGTCTGATTTTGTGGGATCAATTTCAGTTGGTGACACCCGCTGATATGGTGGAGGTGCTGGGGGCGGTTTGAGACACCTCTTGTGAACTAGACCCTTGCCTGTCCTGACTGATTAAGAACTGTTGGGAGACAGTGGGGTCATTGCTGGCTGGGGTGCTCAACCACCTCTGCCTCCTCTACTGTGTTAACAAGGTGTTCCTTGTTAACACTCCCCCAACCCCCCAGGGATCACCCCTACTACAAGTTGACTGTACCTTTGTATTTCAGCGGAGCTCCTGGTGCAGCGGCGGCGGCGGCGGGAGCAGGCGGACCGGCGGCCTCAGCGCTGGCTGTGGCTGCCGGCGTCAGAGACGCTCTAGGCCTTCCGGGGAAACCCGGAAGTTCCCCGGAAGGCCTAGAGCGTCTCTGACGCCGGCAGCCACAGCCGGCGCTGAGGCCGCCGGACCGCCCGCCGCCGCCGCACCCGGAGCTCCACTGAAATACAAAGGTACAGTCAACTTGTAGTAGGGGTGATCCCTGGGGGGTTGGGGGGTGTTAAACCCCCCCCCGAGGGATCGGGTCTATAGTTACCGGCGGCTGCGGGGACGCAGCGGCCGCTGGTGCTGGGGGGGGAGCTCTTTTAAAAAAAAAATCCAGGCTGGGCAGGGTGGCTGGGGGGTGTCCCCCCTTCCACCCGTGCAGCCTGGGAGTGGGAGGGGGGGAGATTGTATTCCATTGATTTCAATGGGGACACTGTGCCCCATTGAAATCAATGGAATAAAACCGGTACCGGATACCGGATTTAATCCGAGAATCGGAAAACCGGTGAATCCGGTATCCGGTAATTGTCCCGGGGTCCCACCTCTACTGATTATGCAGCGGAAATGATGAAAAAAAGACTAAGATCGTCTAAGTTCTTCCCTGTTCTGTTAGAAAAGGGCTTGATGCCAACACTGATTTTCCCTGCACGCATGATGATATCCAGAGAAGGGAAAAGGAAGATTGTTGGAAATCCAGAGGAGCTGGAAGCCTTTCTGGCCTCACTGCCTGCAGCAGCAGGCAGCCACTCAACTGCTTAAAGAGACTCAAAGGTTAATTGTCTCAAAGTTAACTGTTTGGTAGTGCTGGGTTTTTATAAAAGAAATAAAGGTGATAAAGAAATGTGATGGGATAATTGTATTCACCAACAAAGATGTACGCAATAAGGGGGCTATGCAGAGTTTATGTACATTTAAGATGACAAAGGAGGGAAGGGGTGGGGTGGGGTGGGGTGGAGCACTGGGGCAGTGTGTCCAAAGGCAGAGAGTTCCCTAGTAGATCTCCATGGAGGGGGAAGGATGGAAAAGAAGGGAGAGTGAGGAAGGGATAGAGGGTAAGGGGAGGGGGGCTATGCAGGGAGGGGATGCAATTCATAAGGGTATCCATGCGCATAAGGGAAAAAAGGGAGTAGGAGGGGAAATGAAGGTACCTTTACAATGTCCAAAGCAGCCAAAACAGGGAAACAGAGTAATTCTCAACAGAAAAGGGTCTCAAAAAAGGCCAAGGGAAACAAGTATGGAAATTTTGCACCAGAGCCAAATGAAGACATCTAGTCTCCACCATGGGGGAAGTTAGATCTATAACACTGAATGTCAGGGGTCTCAACTCACCCCAAAAGAGGAGGAGGGTAAGGGATCGGATAGAAGATTTAAAGATTGATGTTTTCTACATACAAGAATCTCACCTCTTGGAAAGAGATGTACAAAGATTTAAAAACAAAAATATGGACAGTATATATGCTTCTTGTGCAAGTAAGAAAAAAGCTGGAGTTCTAATTGGATTCAGGAGGAATAGAACTTTCAAAATGGAAAATATATTAAAAGATAAGGAAGGGAGATTTTTATGTTTAGTCAGTGGCAGATAACATGAGGGGCATACTGCTGGTGTAGGGGGACTTTAACACTTCTCTTTCTGACTTGGACTTCTCAAGGAGAGGTGCGCCAGGGAGTTTTCAAAAGGGCCTGGGGGCACTGGTGCAGTCATTAGGCTGGACAGAGGTATGGAGGCACTTAAATACTAAGCTAAAAGACTTCACTTTCTATTCGCAGACACACAATAGCTATACCAGGATTGACCTAGGGTGTTTTCAGACATGACGGGGCCAATTGGCCCCGTCACGAAATCAATGAATTCATCCCCCGCCGGGATGACACGTAACGCCCTAACAGACGTGCCGGGGGATCCTGGTGTGGAATCGCTGACGGGGCAGGGCCGCGCAGCACAACGTGCAGCCACACAGCCCCACCCCCTCCACGCTCCCCACCGCCTGCCCTCTGGGGAGACAGGCAGCCACCGTGGCCAATGCTGCCGCAGCGCTCGCCCACTATGGCCACGGCCCGGAATCCCTGTGGGATTCCAGGCCATGGCCACCGTCCAGACGTGATGGCGAGGGTCACCACGGCGGGGAATCACCTTCACCACGTGACGGCCTCCGGTCCAGCTGCTGCAGCCGCTCGCGTGGTGAATGTGATTCCCTGCCATGGTAACATCTGGGGGGGGAACATCCGTACTCCCCAACAGACGTTACGTGGTCCAAGCCACCACAGGGAATTGACTGTGGTTGACATTGACCACGTAACGTCTGAAAATACCCCTAGTGTTCATGGCTAATACAGAAGTGCACAGATGTCAGAAGTCCTTTATTCACTCAATCATTTTCTCGCACCACAATGCAGTAGTTGCCTCCCTGCTACTAGGAGCAGAGCTTAAAAATAGGAGCAGGATCTGGAGACTAAAAAGAGATATACTTAAAACTAGTAAGAATAGGGAACAAATAGAGAAGGAACTGGTGGAATATTTTGAAATCAATGAAAGATCAGTTTCTTCACCAGCAATACTTTGGGAGGCTGCCAAGGCTGTAATAAGAGGCAAATTGATTGCACTGCAAACCAGAATTACAAGAGAAAAGAGCCAGGTGACCAAAGAGTGGTATGCTAAGTTACAGATGCTGGAAACTCAAAGTAAATCAACCCCAACAAAAACTCTAAAAAAGGAAATTGGCAAAGTCAAAGATATCATCAATGGCACTGAGTTAGAAAAAGTCAAAGGCCAACTCCATAGAATGAAACTTAATTTTTTTGAGGGGAGCAACAAAGCAGGGAAGCTTTTAGCAAACATATTTAGAGCTAAACAGAGGAGGGCCCACGTAACAAAAGTGGTAGATAGTAAAAGGGGCAGTGGTTAAGGACCCACAGAAGATTCAAGAGGTCTTTTTGGAATTTGATAAAAAAAAATATTCCACCCAAAACCCATCTGAGGATGAAATTGAGGAGTTTGTGAATAAGACTGCTAGTCCCAAATTAAAGGAGGATCAGAGGGCCTTTCTGAACACTAAAATTACTGAGCAGAAAGTGCAGGAGGCAATTGCAGATACTAAGAAAAACAAGGCAAATGGACCGGATGGCTTTCCAAATGAGCTTTATAAAACATTTGCAGGGATATTAACCCCAAGATTAACAGAAGTATATAATAATATGCTTTTGGTGGAGGAGATGCCTCAAGATTTTTATAAGGCAGTCATTTTTCTGATTCCCAAACCAGATAGACTGCAAGATCAATGTGGGAGCTACAGGCCAATCTCCCTGCTTAATGTGGACTACAAAATCTTTGCCAAAATACTGGCAAATAGTCTAAGAGCTCTAATATCAGAAATAATACATAAAGACCAGTCGGGTTTTATCCCTGGCAGACAGGGAAAAGATAATATCAGGAAAACAATAAATATTATATACGCATTAGGGCAGCAGAAGATCCCAAGCATGATTATATCAGTAGATGCGGAGAAGGTCTTTGATTTTATAGAACCCAAGTGCTTATTTGCGATTATGAACAAAATGGGATTCCAGAGGAATTTTATGTCCTGGGTGAAGGCAATTTACAAGGAGCCAGTCTCAAGGTTGATAATTAATGGTAACTTAACAGAGATTTTCAGATTAGAAAGAGGGACGAGACAGGGATGCCCCCTGTCACCATTACTTTTTAATATAACACTGGAACTTCTGGCTAATGCAATTAGACAAAACAAGTTAATAAGAGGGGTGGAAATAGGAGACAGCACTCAGAAACTAGCACTATATGCAGATGATCTACTGCTATTTGCCACGGACCCTGAAAGCTCACTCCCAGAATTACTAAAATTAATATGCCAATTTGGGAAAATATCAGGTTATAAAATCAATAGGGACAAATCATTTGCAATGATTTTTGGGAAAAGTCAAGAACAAGAACAACAGCTGAGGAGGATATCACCGTTTCCAATCACTGAATCAGGTTTAAAATACCTAGGGGTGATAATCCCAAAAGATTTAAGAGAATTATTTTCCAAAAATTTTGCCCCACTTGTAAAAAAATTGAAAGATGAAATCAGGCCCTGGCGGAACATGATGATATCCTGGATGGGGAGGATCAATTTATTTAAGATGATGATAGTTCCTAAAATGTTATACAAGATGATGGCTCTGCCTGTTCCCCTACCTGAAGTGTTCTTCAAAGAAGTAGACACACTCATTAGTGACTTAATATGGTATGGGACGAAACCGAGGATCAAGAAAGTGGCAATCCTGAGGCCAAAAGATAAAGGAGGGATCAATTTCCCAGATATGAAATTACACCACACAGCAGCGATATTGTGTGCCCTGCCTAATGGTACCAAGAATCAGAAACAGTGGAGTGGGTAAAGCTAGAGAAGACTCTGCTCCAGGTTCATTCTTTGAAGGAGCTAGTCGTAGACAAAGGGAAATTGTGCAAACAAGCAAAGGTAGAACACCCATTTGCAAGTATGCTGGTAAAAGCCTGGAATGGGAGCCAAAAAAAGATAGGAACCAAGGTTGGGATGTCACCATATACCCCTACAGACTCGCTGCACATGAAATTTAATCTGGCTAAGGTGCTTAGAGGTAAATTGCGAAGGGTAGGTTTGACCAGGGTCCAGCGGCTCTTCAGTTTGGGGAAGTTTATATCATTACAAAAAGTGGAAGACTTGATAAAGGATAAGGTGGATTTCTTGCAATATTTACAGCTGAAGAGCACATGTACTCATTCAGACAAAAAAGATTGGGGTAGAGAACTCTTTAAGCTGGAGGAGCTGGTTTTCAAAAAGAGCAAAGGGGCAGGTAGGCTCGGTAAAATTTATAAAATACTGAAGAGGTGTAGCTACGAGAAAAAGATAAAATATAGAGAGAGGTGGAGAAAAGACTTGAACTTGGAGCTAGGAGAATCAGAAGTTAAAAAAATATGGAGACATATGCATGAATGCACTTTTTCAATGGAGGTCAAAGAAATACTAGTTAAATTAACTACTAGGTTTTATCTGACCCCAATGTGATTGAAACATATGGGTCCAAGTGAAAAAGGGTGTTGCTGGAAAGGCTGCGGGGAACAGGCAGATTAAGTTCATTGTTGGTGGAGATGCAGCTAGGTCAATCTGTTCTGGGGGAAAATCTGGATATTGGGCTTTAAATTTGTTGGGGAGTTGATGCCCTTTAAACCCGAAATAGGACTGCTGGGCCTGGTCCCAGAAAATGAAAGAACTAAGGGATGTCAAGACTCAGTAAAAATTTTGTTCCTGGTGGCATTGAATATAATTATCAAACACAGGAAGGATGAGGAAGATCTCTCAATAGAAGAGTGGACACAGAGACTGTGGTACCTTTTCAGAATGGAAAAGCTGCATGCAAGGATTCAAAATGAGGATATGAACTTTAAAAGGGTATGGACTCCAATTGTATGTGCCCTCGAAGATAAACTTCCTCAAAGTGAGTACATTGCAAAACTAATGGAGATTTAAGTGGGGGCATGAAAGTGCGGGTCAAGGGGGGCAGATAGAGAAGGGATTGGGATAAAAGGTTTCAGTTAAGTTGAGAGTTGCAACATCTTTTCAGGATATATTCAATGAGATGTTTGAGTGTAATATTAAGTTTGGTATAGTTGTAATTTGCAAATGACAAAAAAGGGAAAGGTGAAATATTGGGGGGGGGGGAATGTAAGAGTTGAACTGATGTATAGTTTTTTCATGGATATAATAAAATAAAGTTTTTAAAAAATAAAATAAAATAATAATCTGATCCCGGCCAAATTCAACACAAGATGGAGGCACTCAACACCTGGTGGAGCCTGCACTGGATACCTCCTAAAAGACAATACATCCTTGATAACAATGGTTACCCTCCCACCTCCCGGTCCCTCCAGCCAAGGCTGATGCTGCACAGAGAACCCAGCCAGAACAAGATCGGTCAGAATAGGGCCTGATTCATTGTCCTGCCAGGTCTCTGTAATACACATGAGGTTGGCATCCCACTCCGGGATTAACTCCCGGATGGTAGATGACTTATTGACAACCAACCTCTCATTCAGCAGCACCAAACCAAGTCCTGGGGTCTCCTGAGCCTCGACCCACAAACTTCCCACGTGGGGCGTTGAGGGGGAAATGGGCACAAGGCATCACTCCCTCCTCACTGATGACACACCCCTCCCCTTTGAACCATATCTCCCCCGACCCGTAACAACCCCAATAGCTGCGTAAGCCCTCCCATCCTCAGAAAACCCAGTTAGACACCCACCCTCTATGGGCTGCCCCGACAGGCCGGAGAGGGACTCCACCCCCAACCTCCCCTCCACTCCCCACCCACACCACTTCTCCCTGGGACTTCTCACCCCCCACCCACACAGGGAGTCCCCCTTCCCCATCATATGGGAGGTGCCCCCCTGTCTCACCCCACCCACCCTCCCTAAGGGCCATATCCCCTCTTCTCACCAGGGGGATTGGTCTGATCCTCCCTAACCCACTCCCCATTCCTCCCCAGGACTCCTCCTCTCACAGGGAGTACACCCGACCCTCCTCAAGGGCCACCTCCCCTCCTCTCACCTGGGGGGGGTTGTCCCTATCCTCCCTAACCCATTCCCCATACCCCCCACCCTCAGGCCACACGTGCCTCATCCCCCCCAGAACCCCTTAAAACCACAAAATCAAAATAAAACAGCAGCAAGTCCATCGATGGCAGTGGCAGCAGCAGAAGTGATTTATTTATTTATTTATTTATTTTGTTATATTTATTAGCCACCCCCTCATGGCTACAGCATCTCGGGGCAGCCTACAACACTAAAAAAAATCACAATAATAACGTATTAATTTTGAAACTTTTTTTTAAAAAAAAGCATCTCTCCCCCCCATCTACCCCTCCCTCCCACCCTCCCCTCCAAAGGCCTGGGCGAAGAACCAGGTCTTGCAGGCTCGGCAGAATCCCAGCAGACCTGGGACCAGGCGAGCTTCCTCCAGAAGGGAATTCCAGAGTTGTGGCACGGCCACCGCGAATGCCCGTTCCATTGCGGTCCCCCACCTAACATGGGGGACATCCAAGAAGGCACCCCCAGTAGACCGCAGGGATCACTCTGAGAACCAGAGGGTCAGGTGGTCCCCAAGGTGTGAGGGACTGAGACCGTATAGGGTTTTATAGATCAAAACTAACACCTTGAATTTGGCCTGGTATGCTGTAGGCAACCAGTACAAAGTGCGGAGCTCAGGTGTTATGTGCTCCTGACAACCCGTCCCTGTAAGGAGACAGGTCGCTGCATTCTGCACTAGCTGCAGCCTCCAGACCAGAAACAAGGGAAAACCCACATAGAGCATGGGGCGTGTTGCAGTAGTCCAGCCTCAAGTTGATGAAGGCATGAATGAGAGTGGCCAGGTCGGGCCCTGAGATGTATGGACGGAGCCTCCGTACTAGATACAACTGGCAGAAAGTGGCTTTAGCCACCGCCTCCACCTGCCGATCCAGACGGAGGTCCAGATCCAACACCACCCCCAAACTCCAAACCTGCTGGGCTGCAGGAGGGCAAACCCCCCCACCGGAGGGTCCAGCACCCTCTCATGCTTCCCACCACTATCACCTCTGTTTTATCATAGATAACTCTTGCGGAGGCAGTAGAGAAGAGCGGGGGGAGGGGGCACAGTCCAGTGAACAGCCCCAGCTAACAGGCAACACACTTTTGGTGTCACCTTTCGGGCTGGCGCCCAAACGGCCCCGCCCCTGGGGTTGTTACCTGGGAGGGGGAAGGGAGATCAGAATGACAGCCGGATCCTCCAATTGCACATGCCCCAAGCCCCACAGCAGTGGACAGCTTGGGCCCCACAAAGGGCCCCGCCCCTGGAGTTGTTACCTGGCACCCAAGAGCTGATGCCCAAAGGGCTCCACCCCTGGAGTTATTCCCTTGGAGGGGGAGGGGAGAGCAGAGTGGCAGCCGGCTCCTCCAATTACACAGCCCCCAATCCCCAAAGTAGCAGACATGGCTTGCAGTCACCACAAAGGGCCAGCCCCTGGAGTTGTTACCTGGGAGGGGGAGGGGAGAGCAGAGTGGTAGCCGGCTCCTCCAATTACACAGCCCCCAATCCCCAAAGTAGCAGACATGGCTTGCAGTCACCACAAAGGGCCAGCCCCTGGAGTTGTTACCTGGGAGGGGGAGGGGAGAGCAGAGTGGTAGCCGGCTCCTCCAATTACACAGCCCCCAATCCCCAAAGTAGCAGACATGGCTTGCAGTCACCACAAAGGGCCAGCCCCTGGAGTTGTTACCTGGGAGGGGGAGGGGAGAGCAGAGTGGTAGCCGGCTCCTCCAATTACACAGCCCCCAATCCCCAAAGTAGCAGACATGGCTTGCAGTCACCACAAAGGGCCAGCCCCTGGAGTTGTTACCTGGGAGGGGGAGGGGAGAGCAGAGTGGTAGCCGGCTCCTCCAATTACACAGCCCCCAATCCCCAAAGTAGCAGACATGGCTTGCAGTCACCACAAAGGGCCAGCCCCTGGAGTTGTTACCTGGGAGGGGGAGGGGAGAGCAGAGTGGTAGCCGGCTCCTCCAATTACACAGCCCCCAATCCCCAAAGTAGCAGACATGGCTTGCAGTCACCACAAAGGGCCAGCCCCTGGAGTTGTTACCTGGGAGGGGGAGGGGAGAGCAGAGTGGCAGCCGGTTCCTCCAATTACACAGCCCCCAATCCTCCAACCAGCGGACAGAGTATGTAGTCCCCTCTTTCCCTCTTTGCTGCCCACATAGCCATGGCATAGGCTTGGTCACATAGCCACGGCATAGGCTTGCAAACTAGCTCTATGCTGCAATCTGTCGGCTTCAGCCCGAGAACAACACCACCACTGCTCCAACCGCCGCCCCTCCTGCTTCAGCATTCACAGCTCTTTGGAGAACCAAGGAGGTCTGCAGAGCCTCCGCCTGGGCAATGGACATCTGGGAGCCATTCAATCAATGGCGTCCGTCAGCAAGGTGTTCCACAGCTTGACAAGGCCATCGATGTGAAGGTTGTCAAGGTCAGAGGGTAACTCCCCCAGAGCACCTAGAAACGGCACTGGGTCTGACAGCCTTTGGGGGCAGACCATTCTAATAGGCTCCGCACCCTTCCAGGGCCAGACATGCACTAGAAACATTTAGTTTCCCACCCCTCCTACCACAGTCAGCTCGGGGTGGCTCACAACAATATAAATTCATAATTAAAATTTTAAAATGATAAAACATATTATTGCACCCCCATCCCTCTCCTTCCCCCCCCCCATCTCCCCCACCAAATGACTGGCAGAACAGCCAGGTCTTACAACTTTACGAAAGGAGGGAAGGCCTGGGGCCAGATGCAGCCTCAGTGCAGTCCCACAGCCTCAGTGCAGCCACCAAGAACACCCTCCCCTGTGTGGCCCCCTGGAAGACTCAGGTGACCACAAGGAGGGCATCCCCCATTGACCTCAGAGGTGGTCCAGTACCCGGGGGATGAGGAGGTCTCACAGATAGGCAGGTCCCAGATGGTTTAGGGCTTTAAAAGTTAAAACCAACACTTTTAATCAGGCTCAGTAGACTATAAGTGTAAGGAACCGCCCGCCTCGGGCGGCTGTGGGCAGTGTGGTGCGGGTTGCCAGGCAACAGGGGAGAGGATGCTGCAGTGAGCAGGGCCGAAGGCATGGGAAACGGGAGGCGGGGTCACCGCACGCTCAGAGATAGGGGAAGTCCCGCCCAGCTGTAGCACATTTTGGCGAAAGCTCCCGGGTCAGAGATGGGCAGGGACTCTGCCCCGGATACTACGGCATGCTAATTGACTGGCCTATATTAACCACCAGCAGGGCCAAGAGCCCTTGCTGGTATTCAGTTCTGAGAAGCTAGCCCCTTGAAATTTTGGATTCTGGTATCGCCTGTGAGATCCTGAGAGAGAGTGAACTAATCCTTGTCTGCGTCTGGTTCGTTACCCTTCCCTGGAGAGCGTGTGGTGAGTGCAAGTGAGTGAGTGTGGTATTGATTGTTGGTCTTGTTGTGTGTTGTAGTAACTGGTGCGCCTTACTCCTATTTGTTTCTTCCTTCCCCCACACCTTCAGTAGCAGGGACACTTGACCTCCCCCCACTGCTTGCCGGAGTGAACGCCCTTTCCCATCACCCTACTCCCTTTTCCCCATTCCCTTTTCCTCCCAGTGTTCCCTTTTGTTTCCCTGGAGTCCTTCCTTTCCCCCTTGCTCTCCACTGTGTCCCATGGTGTCCTGGTCCTAGGTTATTCCCCCAATTGTGTGACCGTCTTGTATTGTACCCTTCAGTGTTGGGGCAATTGCCTGTTCTCTGAGCTTCCCAATGATGAGCAGGGCTACTCTCTGAGTCAGAGAGACAGCCCAACTAAGACCCTGAGGGATTCTTTTCCCTCCAATAGATATTTGAGACAAGGCTGCCCTTTTGTGTGTCTTCCCCTCTCAGTGTGTGTTTGCCTCCCCTTGCTACCCCCTTCTTTCCCATATCTTTCCCCTCTTTCCCTTACCAGCCATGACAATAAGCAGCCAGTGCAGGGAGCGGAACACTGGTGTGATGTGCTCCTGGCAGCCCAGTCCCACCAAGAGATGGGCCACCACATTCTACACCAGGTGCAGCTTCCGGACCGTCACCATGGGTAGCCCCCCCCCCCGAGTGCATTACCATAGTCTAGTCTAGAGGTGATGAAAGTATGGATGATGGTGGCCAGGTCAGAGAGCAAAATGTACGGCCTAATCTGACGTACCAGATGTAATTGGCTAAAGGCACCCCTTGCACCAGCTTCCACCTGGGCATCCAGTCGGAGCTGTGCATCGAGAGCACCCCTAGACTCCATACCTGGGGAACAAATGGAGGACAGACTCCATCAATTATGGGGACCATGAACTCCATCGTCTTCCCCACCAGCATCACCTCTGTCTTGTTGGAATTCAGTTTCAGTTGATTAGCCCTCATCCAATCCCCCACAGCTGTCAGACATCGAGTAAGCACAGAGACTGTGGGGTATGGGTCAGTTGAAAGGAGAGGCATAGCTGAGTGTCATCAGCATATTGGTGACACCGTACGCCAAACCTCCTGATCACCTCACCAAGAGGCTGCATATATACGTTGAACAAGAGGGGGGATAACACCGAACTCTGCGGGAAACCACATGTGAGGTCCCAGTACAATGAAAAACAATCCCTGAGTACCACTCATTGGGTTCTCCCCATTGGGAATGAGCAGGACCATTCAAGAACAGTCCCACCCACCCCTGCACATTCCCACAGGAGTGCCACCAACATCTCGTGATCAACCGTATCAAAAGCGACTGACAGATCTAATAGGACCAACAAGGTCAAATGGCCCTGAACCATCTCTTGGACCAGCCGACAGATTCTGCCGGGGAATCAGGGAGGAGGAAGAGCTGCACGGCACAACATGCGGCCCCACGTGCCCCCCCATGCTCCCGAGGGTCCCCACCCCCCAGAAGAAGGGAGGGCACTGCGGCCAATGCGGCCGCGGCACCTGCCTATCCCCCAGGGTATTGACCATGGCTCAGAATCAGCGGCAAGCATGGCTGCTGATTCCGGGCCATGGTCAGGGGCCAGACGAGACGTTACCACGCTCAACCACGGTGAATCCTGCCGTGGTTGAGCATGGTAATGTCACGTCTGTTGGGGCAAAAAGTGATTCCAGCCTGGAGTTCACCCCCGGTGGGAATCACTTTGACCACGCTTTCAGAGATAGTGCCCGGACCATTCTCGAAAGCGTGGTTATTTTGCTCACCACTGGTGGTTCACCGTGGTGAAAATCTGGCGGTGCACAAACACACGTTACGGGACCATCCACCACCACAGGGGATTCACCGTTGAGTGTGGTACCGTAACGTCTGAAAATACCCAAAGAATGAAGCAGCTCACCCAAGAGAAGGTCGATGTCTTTCAGTCTTCAGCTAAGGAATCTATGCTAAGGAATCTATGCACTTCAACAGAAAACAGGGACTATTTGTCCAGAATAAATCAATGGGAAGGATGGGTAGAATATACAAAGAGATAAAAAATATATTATATGAGAACACTAATGCCTATATTCAAAAATGGAGGAGAGATTTACAGATCCAGATAGGAGAGGTGGATGGAAAAAAAATTGGCAACATATGAACCAATTTGCAACAGCGTTAGAGGTGAAAGAAATCCAAATCAAACTCACCACTAGGTTCTATCTTACCCCAACAAGAATTAAATTCAGTGATCCCTGATGAAAGGGTTTATGTTGGAAAGGCTATGGGGAAATTGGGCACTGTAGACATTGTTGGTGGGATTGCTGGAAGGTGCAGTCATTCTGGATTAAGGTCTGGAAGGTGGCAAATAAAATAATGGGAGTGGTAATCCCCTTTAAACAGAGGTGGCTTTACTGGGCCTTTTTCCTGAGGTAAAGAGTTTGCAAGGAAGGCAGCAATCCTGTGAGATGCTATTCTTGGCTGCCCTGTATGTCATAGTGAAACATTGGAAATCTGAATTGGAGCTCTCCTTTGATGAATGGATTAACAGACTAAGATTTATGCTTACTATGGAAAAATTGCACGCAGGCCTAGATGATAACCTTCAGCATTTCAAAAGGACCTCGATGCCCATCATACAGGAGTTAGATGGGAAGAAAATTGATAAAGAAGATTGTCATAACCTCTTTGATTTTCAATTCTGACTCCTGTAGACCGTAAGAGTAAGGAGTTTTAGTGGATTAGAGACTGATGAACAATAACAGGGAAAAGACAAACTTATACACCTGAAGATGTTAGTTAAGGAATTTGGGAGGTCTTATTTTGACCAGAATGATACATCTTGTCCGAGGACTATATGTTTGTATGTAACGGTCAATGGATCATACTAGTTTGTATTAAAAATTACACCCCCCACACAAAATAAAAATAAAATAGATCTCTTACCACAGTGACACGTAAGGGAATCCCTGGCATAGGCTCCTTCTCTGAATATGCTGTGCAAGCATATAAAATTGGGACCCTTTATCACATCTTTCTGATATTTGGCAGATGTTATTGTGAAAGTGTGCTATACAGTTCTGCCAAATGTCATGTATATTGGTTGGACTACAAATATGTTACATTCAGACATACATTTATAAATTAATTGCTTATACCACCAGGACGCTTTATCCAATTCTTCTAAAATTTGGCAGAGATAGTCAATATGGGAAGGGGTATAAACTTGTCAGGTTTTATCTACATTAAATGTGAGGCAAAAAAGTTACACCTAAGGATGTATATGAAGATTTGTGCAAAATAAAATAATTCAACTGCTTCTACAATTGGATTACTTCATTCCATCTTTTTTGCAATTTGGTAGACATACTGCCTTCCATTGGATGTATACACACTCAACGATTCAGCCAAATATAGTGAAAAAAAAAGCTACAGCTAAAAATATGTTTTCCATTGAAACCAATGGAAAATGAAAACGAAAGCAAAAACAAAAATGCCAATTTGATATTTATGAAAACCAAAACGACAGATTTAAATAACAAAAATGAAATACAAAAAAAACAACGACATGGGCCCCTGGTGCACACCTCTAGTGGGCAAGGGGGGTGCGTCCGTGCAAAAAGACCCCATGTATCATCTGGTGCTATACAGAAAAAGTATGGAATGTTGATGAAAATCACGTTTTTGCCAGTTTCCTCCCCAAAATGTTCCATAGATTAGTAATAGTTATTTATACAAAAAATAATAATTAAAAATGAGACTTTGGACATATTGGCTGGCCAATATGATAGGAGAAAGAAATTTTTAGATAGGAGAAAGAAATTTACTATCGCCTATGCAAAAAGTCCTTTGCCTCGGGGAGACAACCAACTAGGGTTTGGATTACTTCCAGTTCTGCTAGTAATACTTGAGATGTCTAAGAAGAACAGAATTAAGGGTCCAATTCAACTGAATTAATTTAAAGCTTTGCTATTGTTTTTTTTTATGGCAGCAAGGTAACTCCCATAGTCAGTCATGTCTCAATAATAACTTGAGCCCATTTGTAACAATGAATGATCTGTATTATGCATTTTCATCTCCTTAGTCATCAGTCCCCAGTTTCCAGCAATGTGTAATAACACTTTGAAAGATACTTAATTATCTTACTGTAGTTTCAGGATATCTTCTTTGATGTTTCTTTTGTTTATTTGTGTACCCTCCAGGAAGGTACTCACTGAGACTGCAATCTGCAATAGAGGGTGATCTCATCAAGACAAAGTAAAAACTGCTAACAACAACAACAACAATAACAACTCATCTATAATTAACATGCATTAAATAAAGTTTAACATCATCCAGCAGCTAAAAAATGTGATAAATATTTTTACAGAACTACAAAAAGGTCCAGAAATATCAATAAACAATTGAAATCAATAAGAAGCAAGAACATTATTTAGTGAAACAAGTGGCTAGAATCTGCTTGAATTATTCAAAAGATGAACTATATTAATAGGAATATTGCATTTAGCCTGAAGGTCAATCTCAGTCAAAGTGTAAGGAAGCGTGGGGCAAAACCCCTAGGGGGTGTGGGGCTGCCCCCGAGCCCCCCCAAGAGTGACCTTCCTCTAGCGGACCCCACTACCTTGTCCCGGGAAGCCGGTCAGCGCAGGGAAAGCCCTGAGATCGGAGACACGCTGCCAATAGAGGCCCCGCCCCCCACCGTACGGGGGAACGTCACCATGCCAGCTGTCTTAAATGAAGCCTAAGGGGGAGGAAGGAATAATCCCCCACAAGCCCCAGAGGCCACGCCCCCACCTGTGCGCCGCTTAGCACGACTGTGGCAACGCCTGGGGCAGTAAGATAAAAGGCTGCAGCCAGTAAGCCTCATCGCTGGTGATCGGAGCCTTGAGCCCGTGAGACTGGCCCCTTTCCTTCCTTGTTAGTTGCTGGTGTGATTCCCTATTGCTGGAGAGATGTAGAGATTGTGTGGAGAGAACGAGGTGAGTGATTGTGGTGAGTGGTTGAGTGTGTGATTGGGGTTAGTGGGGTGGGTGTGGTAGACGTGTGTGGACCCGGGGTTGCTGGGGAGCACCCCCAGGGCCCCAACCTTGGTGTGAAAGACCTGTCCCCCCTTCCCCCATTCCTGGGTCGTGCACTGTTCCCTTTTCCCCACAACTTGCAGCACTCCTATCCCTTCCAGTTCCTTGTGTGTGTGGATAGCCAACCCAGGCAGCAAACAAGGCGTACGCTCACTCACAGGCCCTGTGATGATACAGGCTGGGGACTTATCTTCCCGATAGCCCTATCCCAACCTGAGGGCATGTTTTCCAGGTGCGGCCTTGCTGCTTCTCTCCCCTTCCCTTGGTGGGCGTGTGTGGTTCCCCTTCCCCTTCCCTCTCCTTTGAGGATCCAAGTCATCCCCCTTGGACCCTCACACAAAGAGGTAAAAATGGCTATATAAACTTCTTCCAAAAGTAAATTTTATCATGGAAGCAAGACATTTATTAAAGACGCAAAGCAACTGTCATCCAGATAACCTGGTAACTATCTGCTCGGTAAACATTCAGGAATTATCCTAATTTATCAGACATGCAATAGCAATTTTATTTCATTTCATTTAACTCTCTGGGTAATGCAGCTATATAGGATGTGATGCTTCTTTCGATAAATTCAATAGGAGCTTTAGAAGAAACTTCAAAGGGTAAAGGAGTGGGCCTAGGAGCTATATACATAGCCTCCTAAGCAGCCATTTGCCCAGCAGTCTGGAAAATGTCAGCATTCAAAGGATTAAAGCTTTATTTAAGTCTCCTAATTTAAAGTGTTACTTTGAGCTGTAATGGCTCTGCTGCTAATGCCATGAAATAATCTAGAAGGATGCCACTAACCTTTAATGATGGCTCTCTGACATTTAAGATTAAGGCAGCTATTGTGGTTTTGCTGTCACTCTCCCCACCTTTAAAATAAATAAATAAATAAATAAAATAAAATAAAATTGAACTACCCCCAAACAAAAAAACGATTACTTGGCTTGATTAAAGGTCCAACACTTTTGTACTCCATTCTCAGTACAGTAAAACATTTAGTGTCACTCCGGGGCTGTATATTTTAACAATATGTTTTATACTTCATTTGCCACATAAGTTCCTGAGACTTAATTCAACAATTGCAGCATAACTTTGGGTTCTTTATGGGTATTTGCCACATTTGTTATTATTACTAGCATGCTGCTCTACCAGAGAAGTTAAGGCATTGAGTCTTACTTTCGAAACCTGAACCATGCTATTTTAGCAGTGAGGAATGTGTATTCTCTGGATGTATCCACTTCTAGTTTGAATACTGCCTGTACCACTAGGGAATAAGTTGAATGCACCTAGATGGCCTTCAAGTAAACATTCTAAACTGCTTGGAACAGACTTCGTGCTCAGCTTCACAAGTTTAGCAACATAAGAAAATAAGAAGTGCCATACTGGATCAGACCAACGGTCCATCGAGCCCAGCATCCTGTCTCGGATAGTGGCCAATCACGGGGGCCTGGGAGAAGCACCCAACAGGCCACCATACTATCCATTCCCTGTGGGTCATCCCCAGGCTCCCGACAGTAAAGGGTTTTGTTCCCCAATCCTATCTGGATAATAGCTGCTATTGGACCTATCTTTTAAACTCAGTTATACTGCTGGCCTTGACCACCTCCTCTGGTAGTAAATTCCACAACCTAATTGTATGCTGAGTAAAAAAAATACTTTATTTTGTTTGGTTTTACTCTGCCACCTGTGAGTTTCATGGAGTGTCCCCTAGTTTTTGTACTAGTTGAGAGGGTAAATAACCGTTCCCTGTTTACAAGTTCCACACCACTCATGATTTTATAAACCTCTATCATATCTCCTCTCAGCCGTCTCTTTTCCAAGCTAAAGAGCCCCAACCTATCAAGTCTCTCCTCATATGGGTGCTGTTCCATACCCTGGATCATTTTTGTTGCCCTTCTCTGTACCTTCTCTAGTTTTGCTATGTCTTTTTTGAGATGGGGCGATCAGAATGCAGACAATATTCATGGTGCGGTCACACCATTGATTTGTATAGAGACATTATGACATCCTCAGTTTTATTCTCTATTCCCTTATGAATAATTCCTAACATTCTATTTGCTTTTTTGACCGCTGCGGCACACTGGGCTGAGAATTTCAGTGTATTATTCACAATCACTCCCAGATCCTTTTCCTGAGTGGTAACTCCTAGCTTAGTACCCAGCATTGTGTACTCATAATTTGGATTTTTTTCCCCAATGTGCATCACTTTGCACTTGTCCACATTAAATCTCATCTGCCATTTGGATGGCCAGGCACCCAGTCTTGTAAGATCTTGCTGGAACTCATCACAGTCTGCTCATGTTNCATCTGCAAATTTGATCACCTCACTCTTAACACCCTTTTCCAGATCATTAATGAATACATTGAAAAGAACTGGTCCCAGTACAGATCCTTGGGGCACACCACTTTTTACATCCCTCCATTGTGAAAATCGGCCCTTTTGTCCCACTCTTTGCGTCCTAGCCTTTAACCAGTTACCAATCCATAGGAAAACACTACCTCCTATCCCTTGACTTTTTAATTTTCTCAAGTGTTGTTTATGTGAGACCTTATCAAAAGCTTTCTGGATAACCAGGTACACTATATCTGCTGGGTCTTCCCTGTCCACATGCTTGTTTACGCCCTCAAAGAATTCCAAGAGATTAGTGAGGCATGACTTCCCTTTGCTAAATCCATGCTGGTTCTTTGCCATTAGCCATATTTATCAATATGCCCAGTGATTCTTTTCTTAATGATAGTTTCCACCATTTTGCCTGTCACAGACTTCAAGCTTACCGGTCTGTAGTTTCCAGGATCACCTCTGGATCCCTTTTTAAATATTGGGGTTACATTTGCCACCCTCCAGTCCACAGGTACAGTACCAGATGCCAACGTTAGGTTACAAATTACTACCAGTAGGTTTTCAATTTCACATCTGAGTTCCTTCAGAACTCTGGGGTGAATACCATATTTAAATGTGTGTCTTTAAGTATGACTAGTCCTATTATAGTTAATTTTTAGGTCCCAGCCTTGAACCCCTGCCCTTGGGGTTCCTGGAATATTAGTCACCAACCTTCCAGTGCCACCACCTTCGTCTACCAGTGATCCTGCCACACACCCCACAGTTAGGGAGGTCTCCACAGGAGTGGTGGCCAGTGCCAAGGAACCAGGGGTTAACAGCTTAGGGGCAGACAGGCCCGGCAGCTCACTTACATGTCATATCAGACCGATGCAACCCAGAGGGCACAGCCAAGGGCACGGATCAGGGGGCCAGGACTGCCAGCCACAGGAAGGGATGGAGGAGAGGGATTGAAATGCACCCTGTAGAGATCCAGAAACCAGCATGGAGGGGATGGAGAGGTGTATGGTTACAGGGATGTCAGGTGACAGCACCAAACATTCCACCATCACCATCCCATCCCCACCAACAGGTGGTGGAAATGGTGAGGGATGACCAGGGAACCCAATGCTAAGACCACCCTGCACACAACAATCATCCATCTCCCCCAAGACAGGTCAGGGCACCAACAGGGTGCCATACCACACATGCACTGTGTGGTTGGAATGGTGTGCGAGAGCACAAACACACCACCATATCTCACATGAGGTTCTCTTACATGAGGTTCAAAGGGATGTCCAGTACACAAGGTAGCAGGGTGAAACAATGGGCAGCCCTGACATGGCATGGGGGATCTGGGACTCATGCCAGCACCACACTGGCTAACGCACCATGGGGAGTCCCCATGTCAACAGTCAAACAAGATAGTGGCAGGAACAGGGATACACAGAACAACGTATTGGTGCACGGTTTACAGTGATACATGACTGTTGGAAGGGGGCCGCCTATAGGCCACGGTCAGTCCTCGGCCAGTTGGGCTACTATGCACCTGCATAGGGTGTCACAGTTCTTCTCCGAAATCCGCCTGAAGTCCCCACCCTGTACATGCTGGTACAGGGGCACTGGGCTCTGTCTCTATACAGGAGTAGGGATGGGCAAACAGAACTGAGTTCAGAAATTTGGTTCGGTTCAGTTCGGAAATTCGGTTCTGTTCAGAAGTTCGGTTCAGTCGACTGTACTATTCGAGTTCAGTCCAAACTCTGAACTTCTGAACAAAGTTCGGAAATTGAAACCCCATTAAACTAAATGGAATATTATCTTTTAGGGATGGGCAAACAGAGCCGAGTTCAGAAATTTGGTTCAGTTTGGTTCGGTTTGAAAATCGAGTTCGGTTTGGAAGTTCGGTTCAGTCGACTGAACTAATCAAGTTCGGTCCGAAATCTGAACTTCTGAACCGTGTTCGCCCATCCCTATACAGGAGGGGGATAGTCCAAGGCAGCCCCACCAGTTTCACATATGTTATGGAGTACACAGGCCGCCAGGATAAGGATGGGGGTGTGCTGCAGGTTGAACTGACTCCAGTTAAGCAGGAGGCACCACCACATCTTGAGCAGGCAGAAGGGACTCTCCATCATGCACCTCATGAAGGCCAGGCATTCGTTGAAGAGCATCTGATTGGGGGTGCAGGCTATGGGATAGGACCTCATCAGCCATGGGGTCAGAGGGTAGGCATGATGGGATCCCCTATAACAACTGGAGCCATGGATATACTCTCGATCATCCTGAACATATTCGGGACTATCTCCCCATCAAACAGCCTGGCATAGAAGGGGGAGGAGCACAAGATCTGAGCATCGTGGCTTCTCCTCAAGTGGCCTGTGTACACATTGGTGAACAGGCATTGGTGGACAATGACTGCCTGTAGGTTCACAGAGAACGCTTGCTTCGTGAACAGGTAACCGTTCTTGGCAATGGGGGTGGGGTGGGGGCAAAAGATCAGAATGCGAGTGCTATCTATAGCACCGATGCAATGAGAGAAGCCCATTGCCTCAAAACCCCGGATCACCATTTCCGGGTCCCGCAGCTGGATGTCCCACTCTAGGAGCAGTTCGACTATAATGTCGCAGACATCATAGAGTGCCCTGTTCACCGTCACTGTCCCCACACCTAACTCCTCACTGATGCTCCAGCAGGAATCAGAGGTTGCTAGGTGCCACACTGCCATCACCACCTGCATCTCTGGGAGTAAGGGGAAATGCATGTTGGTTACGTTCCTGTGGAGGTGGGGGCCTATCCAGGTTAGCAGGGAGTGGGTAATCCGGAAGTGGTCTGTCCACTCCTCGTCATTCCAGGTCACCAGTATGTTCTCCAACCAGTCATTGCTCTATGACCTCAACCAACCCAGCCATCGTGTGGGTAGGGTCAACCAACGGCCATATACATTGACGGGCAACCTGTAGAGGACGAGGAGGATGTAGTGTGATGCTGCTGTCCCAACCATTGCTTGGCACCTGGGCTTGATCCTTCTCTTCCATTGCACCATTGCCATGTGGCATAGGTTGGCTGCCCTCTGGCAGCGTGGACCACGGGTATACCAACAGGGGGCTGGGTGGAGGAGGTCAGTCAATTGCTCAAACACCTGTGCCAGGAGACCAAAACATATGATCAGGATGGCAATCAGGGTAGCTCACACTCGTGGGGTGTTCACAACAGGCATCATGTCCCCACCACTGTAACCATTTCCCGTGAACCCAGTGACCCTCAACCCAAAAACCCACCCTGTGCATGGGTACCCTGAACCAGCTAGCGTCCTGTGATGTCACCCCTTGCACACACCCTCTTATGCATAGGCAGCACACCACACATTCAACACCATTCCCCCGACATGCCCCATGGTCACACACCCTTATGCACCTCTATCACTCTCCACACGCCCTTGCTTCGCTCCCTCTATTGCTCTCACTGAACTTTCTCCTCTCTACAACCACCTCAACCAACATGCCATGCCCTAGAAGTCGACCCGGCGGTGAAGTACACTGGTTGCATCATGCACACCTGTCCAGGGTTCTCTATGTACTGGCCACCAGTGGTATGCCTAGCCAACGCATTTGAATTCAGTGGCTGCCTGGTATGGTTCCATCGGATTTCCTAGACTGTGCCCCCCTACCACCCCCTCACACTCAGAGCCCCTGCACCATATTGTGGGCATGTGGTGTGCAGCATGGGTCCCCCATTCTCTGGGACAGCTGTTGTCGGGTGAGCAGTTGTCCTGCTGTGCTGTGTAAAGCTCCGGTGACCCATTGATGGTTTCCCATGTCTTCCTCCCCCGGGTCCTGTCCTGCCTCCCTGCCTCTTATCAAGCGGGGATAGGTCCGCCCTGTATGTGGGATTGAGGTTCCCAGACCCATTGAGCCCAGTCGCTATCAGCTGGCCAAGGTCACCCTCCAGAGAGCTGGCAGCTCCGGGCCCATCTGAGCTCAGACACTGCAGCTCACCATCCACTTTGGTTGCTCTCCAGTTTGCAGCCCTTGTTCAGGCCATGTCCAGTCATGAAACTGGCCATATATTTGATAATTGGGCCAGGGAGGAGTGACCGATGTGTGCCACCATGCTGTTGGGAACCATGTGGCAAAACAGCGATGTCCAGCTGGTGGTGAGTGACCCCATTTTTGTGGGTGATGGCTTCAATCTCCTGTCCTGTTACATGTGGCTGTTGGGCTGCCTGTTTCAGGTCTGGAATGCCAGAGGCATGTGACCCTTTAATGCCAGAGGCATTCCAGAGAATTCAGATTCACACCCCTATGCCAACCTGACCGTGGACCCCCACCTGCCATTGTGCTGCCATGGGAACCCTGGGAGCTTGCTTCTGTTCGCCAGGTGGCAAGTCATCATGACTTCAGTCTGGCCCTCCAGGTTGGTGGACCATATGCAGTGAGCTGATATGCCTGTGTTCTCCTGAATGCCCATGGCTTCGCATACCCTTGATCTGCTTGCCAGGACCACCTTGGGGAGCTTGGTTTGCTTCTTCCTGATGTCGGTGCGCCCTTCCTGACTGGGATGCCCACATTCCTAGAGAAGGCTGTCCTGAGAGCTGTGCTGAGATGTTTAGATGTCAGAGAAGCTGCTGCCATGGGACACCCCCTCCTGTCCTCCTTCATAGTGGATACCCATATGTGTGCCCGTGGCTACCGCCAGGGCCTCTTCACCTGGGATGGTATTTTCCAGGGGCCCATGTTACCTGAGTGCCCTGTGCCAGCACCATGATCCCGCCATTGCTGCAACCTCCATTGTGGATTCCCCCCACCCTCCTCCCTGTGATAAACCAGTGCTATTGCTCCCCCTTGGCCATGCTTCTGGCTTCTGTTCACCTGTGTGGCCCATCTGCCTCCCCATCTGTCTACTGTGGTGCAGTTTGTGGGTCTGCCTAATGACGCTTTCCTGCCAGGTCTTCCTGCGAGCCCCACGGGCCCCGTGATTCTGTTGCTTTGCTCCTTCCATGCACCCTGGTTTGCTAACCCAGTGTTGCTGGCATCTGCTCTCCCTGGCTGGAATTGTATCTTACTTTCCAGTCTCTGTGCCAATAAACGTTTGCCTAGATCAGTTGCCTCTGTTCTTGTGCCGTGTCTGTGGGTCCATGCCAGCAGCTGCCCCACGTGCCTCTTCACCTGGGATGGTCTTGTCCAGGGTCACATGTTGGGGTGGGGTGCTTGCTCCAACGGGGTCATATTGCCATCTATATGCTCGGCGTGCTGTTGATCTGGCCATCTGTACCCGGGGTGGGGAGGGGGAGGTTGTTTTTCAGCTCTAGCACTGTGGGGTGCCTGTGCACCTTGCGGGCACTTGCAGCTCATGCATATTTTTTTTTGCTGGGTGTTACTGTGCTGCAGGGACCTGCCTATCACCTCCAGCACCTGGTCCCAGGGTCCAGGGCCATAGATGGTGGGGCCCTGGGGGAATTGGTTGGGAGGGCCCGGTGTGGGTGGTTGGGCTTCTGCAAGTTCTCAGGTGGTGATCACGGTGCTCTCCCCTATCATTGCCGGATCCCCATTCCCTGCCTTCTCCTCCCTTCTGGCTGCTGTGTTTGTGTTCCTGTGGGTGCTGTGGATGGGGGTTGGCCTGTTGGTTCCAGTGGGTGCCTTCATTTTGGGGCCAGGGTGTAATGGGTGATCCGTAGGTTGCCCTTGTGTGCGTGTGTTCTCCCTGCCCTCCCCATGTGTTGGCTCCCTAGATGTTGTGGTCTTGTCCTGTCCCACTGGTGTGCTCCCCCACCCTCTCCCCTTTAGTATGAACATTGTTACCATGGGGACCTGAGAGCTGGAGGGGGGGCTATCCCTGCATGTGCTGTAGCAGTTACTCCAATTGGACCGTGCCTGAGCAGGTTGCTGGAGCAGGGTTCGGAGTCACTGGCCCGACAGTGAAATCGGATCTGCCCCACCACCCCAGCCCATTAGTGCTGTGTGTGGGTTTTTGCTTCTGTCATGAGATTGTTGCTCTGGGTGACTTGTCTCGTCTCCCACTCTCTGTTGTCCACCGGGGCTTGCGGGGGGGAGGGGGACAGACCATCCATGTGACCCTTTAATTCATTACACCGCCTTCCCTGCCATGGTGTGGGGTTCATCCTGAACCCTGTGCATCCTTGCCCCATGTTTTGGGGCTGCTGCTACATTGCAGCTGGCTTGTGTTTTTTCAGAAGTGCCTTTCCTCTCTGTGCCCTCCAATCCTGGCTCTGGCTTGTGCTTTTGTGTCTGCTGCAGTCACCTCAGTTGTCCTGTTCCTGGCATGGTGTTCTGTGGTTTGGGGGGTTCTGTGGGCAGTGGTACATGCTGGGTAAGGGTTTGGTGTGGTCCCCTGCCGTTTCAGGAATCACCTGTTCTTCCTGGTGACTTTGCTCAGTCCTGGCCCCCCTCCTCCAGTTGGGGTCCCCTTTCTCCCTCTTCCTGCAGGGTTTCCCTGTGTGCTTATGTCCACTGTGGTCTGTGGGTGTGGTCTGGGTTTGGGGGGGGGCATGTTGTCTGTCTGTCTGGCCTGTGTCTCAGGGCTTGTCAGGGGCTGCTTCTTGGTATTTCCTGACCTTGCAACCCCCTCCTCCCCTGCCAGCTTGGAGTCTGGCCATGTAGGAGTGGGGCTGTGTGTCGCGGCTTCGTTTGCCCTCACTCAGCCATGTTGTATTGTTACCCAGAGAGTGCTGAGACTCCTCAAACTCTCTGATTACTATCCCTTCCTGCTCATCCATGTGGAAACAGAGTGAGTGAGTGACTGACTGATTGGGGTTCAATGGTGCAGTGGCTTTTAAATAGATTTTAGAGAAAGATCATGCTGAAATAGATTTTCTTGTTAGTCTTTAAGATGCCACAAGACTCCCTCCCAGTTTCCCTAGGTTATTAGAGCAAGATCAGCATGGTGAGAACAAGTGTCTTTTATGGACAAAGAGTAAGATTCTGCTGTCAAGAGTAATTCTGGTGACATTAGTAGATTGAACTCTGATTAGTACTTATTTAACAAGATTCTTAGCCACACACATAACTAGCCAAATTAGTACCTCAATTAATTTCAGAGTCACAGGGTGAGGGACATCCAGGATGTCAGGCCTTTGAGGGTGACAGATCAGAGCTGGGAGGTAAGACAGGACTTTGGAACAAGACTGGGGGGTAACCACAGATGAGGAAGAGAAGCAAGTCACAAGAGGGACAAGACTGAAGGCAAAACTAGAGGGGGGCAAGGTAAGGTGGGACCAGAAATAAGGGTATGGTGTGTGTGGCAGGAACTGCATGACAAGAAACAAGGACTGTGCTGTTCCACTCAGCTTCCCAGTGCTACCTGCACACCTTATATGCTGGCAGTGATTGGCTACCAGCCAACCAGGAAACAGGAATGTGGGGCAAGAGCTGATAAAATACAGGAGGGGTATGGCTAAGGGCAAGCTAGGGATGTCTCCCTGTGCTCTCCTGTGGAGGGGGAATGGTGTGGCTATCCACTGTCCACCCGGGGTTTCCCTGGCGTGTGCTTGGGGCTTGTCAGCGCCCTCCCCTGTGTGGGGGGGTACCCTCACTCTTACCTCACTCTCCAATGCACTCTTCTCCCTTTGCCCTGTAGTTGTGGTTCGGGGTGGGGATGCAGGTGGTGCCGGAGCAGCGTTGCACCCTCTGACCTGTGTTGGGAAGGGTGTGCTGTCAGTTGCCATCCTGCCCCCCACAGTGCAGTTGGCCTGAGCCCCCCTCCCCTAGGCGTCCCGTGGGCCCTCTGCTTGCCCTGCCCCTTCCTGCGCATGTTGTGGCGCTGGCTCCCTTTGTCTTGTCTTGGGATTCTCTGCCTGATATGTTAGGAGCTGGCGCACTTGTCTCCTTGCTTTCTTCTCCTTTATGGGCTCCCAGGCAGGTGTTCGACGTCGCTGCCGGTGGGTGTGTCTGCTTGTGGGCTCATGTCCAGCCATGTCTCACTGGTTTCGGTGGACTCTTCCCATGGGTGGGTGTGTTTTTCTGTTTACACAGATGGGTGGGTGTTGAACACCCACCTCCACCCATCTCCACCCACAGAGCATATCGTCTCCTTCCCGGCTTCTCTGTGGGTGGAGATTGGTGGGTTTACTGATTTATACAATTTCTTGTTTCCCTTTTTAGAAGAGAAACCTCTTTTGATATGATAAATCTGAAAAGTAAATGAATCAGTTCAGACAGGAGTTAAATTATAAATATACCATGTAATAGTTTAGTGTAATGTAGGCAGTGGTAAACAAATACTCAGTGCAGGACTTAATGAAAAGACAGCAATGGTTATTTTTATACCACCCTACCTACCTCTGCTCTGTTTAAGTGATACATTGTTCCAGTGGATAAACAATTCAAGACAAAATGAAAAAAAATTAAAGTACTTTCTTGGCATTTAACTGGTTTTGTAAACTCGGAGTGTTGCTTGAAAATTAGTCAGTGAATGCCTTTGCTATTGGCACTGTTTTTTTCAGACTGTTACATTGGAAAAATCACAAAAATAAAAGAAGACTTTAAAACTTGGGTGACAATAAATGTGTGCAGCTGGCACTGTCTACATGCTCTGGTCTCGGTGGGGGCAGCCCTGGCAGGGTCAGGTCAGGTCACAGAATAAACGTTCATCCGAATGGGCTGACCAGCAAGCCCACACCCGCTCCTCCACCCCTGGCAGGAGAAAAGAACAAATGCACAGCTGGGCAGACCCTACCTTGGTACCTCCTTCAGTCTTCCCCACCATGACAGGCAGCCATGGCGGCCAATCACAGGCAGGCTGGTTGGGGATGGGACTGCAAACAGACACAGTGGTCTACTATGGGTCACAATGGCCTGACTGGGAGGCCCTGTAGGCCTGGGATCTTCTGGGGGACCACATCCAGTCCAGATGTCTACCCGGGCTGGGGCAGCAGCAAGCCCACATCTGGAACCCTGGAAATATAAATGACGGTGAGTCTCTGGCTTCCTACCTCAGTGCTGTCCTTTCCTTTATAGTTCCTTGAGTTTCCCACTCTATCTCATGGTCAAGGACACAAAATCAGGATATTGGAAATGTTAACATCTTGCCTTCCACACCTCTATCCATGCTCAGAGGAAAATCATTAAGTTGGCTCAGCTGTTTCAGTCTAGCCGCAGAAGATATAGTGTTATACAATATCTACTGCACTAAATAAGCACTACTCACAAGGAAACTCACAGAGATTGTTTTTGGAGACTGAAGTAAACAATGCTAAATAATGGATGCAAGCAATGGATGAACAGAATGGTTCCGTTCATTCCTCTTGGGGAGAAGCCAGCGGGTGGTGCTGGGGGATAAGACATCTTGCCCCCGCGCTTTATCATGCGGCGTTCCGCAGGGTTCCATTCTGTCTCCATTATTGTTTCATGTATTTATGCAGCCCTTGGGGGAAGTTGTGAGAGGGTTCGGGGTGCGATGTCACCAATATGCTGATGATACTCAGCTGTACCTCTCTTTTTCAACTGACCCAGACCCTGCTGTCTCGTTGCTATCCCAGTGTCTGGAGGCCATGGCGGAATGGATGTGGCAGAGCAGACTGAAGCTCAACCCCGATAAGACGGAGGTGATGTTGGTGGGGAGAGCGAGGGAGGTAGTGCCCCCTCCTGATTGGGGGGGTTCACCCTCCTATAGCTCAGCAGGTTCGGAGTCTGGGGGTGATATTGGATGCGGATCTCTGCCTGGAGTGGTAAGTGGAGGCAGTCGCAAAGGCTGCTTTCCAGCAGTTGCATCTGGTGTGGAGGCTGCGTCCGTTTGTCTCTGGCCTGGACCTGGCCTCCCTCAACCATGCCTTCATCACCTCGAGGCTGGACTACTGCAATGCGCTGTACGTGGGGCTTCCCTTGTTCCTGGTTTGGAGGCTGCAGCTAGTGCAGAATGCAGCGGCCCATCTCCTTTCGGGGATGGGTTGCCGGGAGCACATTACACCTGTGCTCCGGACTCTGCACTGGCTGCCAATAACGTGCTGAGCTAGGTTCAAGGTTTTGGTACTGATTTATAAGGCCCTTCACAGTCTGGGCCCCTTGTATCTCAAGGACCGCCTCGCCATCTGCGCCCCAGAGCAGCTCCTTCGGTCTGCCAGGGGTGCCTTCCTGGAGGTCCCCCGCGTTAAGCGGGGGGCCACAATGGAGAGGGCATTCTCGGTAGCCGCGCCGCGCCTTTGGAACTCCCTTCCTGAGGAAGTTCTCCTGGCCCCAAGCCTGTTGACATTCCGGCAAAGTTGTAAAACCTGGCTGTTCGCCCAGGCCTTCGGGGAGGAGGGGGAGGCAGGATTAATGGGTTTTTATCTCCCCTACCCTAGTTATTGTTTGAATGTTTCCTGGACCCTAGTTAACATTTTATATTGTGTTGAAGTGTTTTAAATTATTTTATATGTATTTTATGATGTTTTATTGTTGGAAGCTGCCACGAGCTGTTTTCAGGAGAGGCGGGGTATAAATTTAAGAAATAAAAATCAATAAAATAAAAAGTAAGACCATTGGGAAAAGACGTTTGCATCAGTCCTTCTTACAAAGACAATATATCATCTGGAACAAGGCCTCCACCTGTTGTCTTCAGATGGAGTCCTTCTCCCAGCTCCCCAGCTCTGTGTCCTGGCTTTCCCTGGGAGAAAGTCCAGCTACATTCTATCTTTAAATTACATTCTCCTGTTTGAGGCAGTTTCTTCACTATGAAGTAGGTTCTTAACTCAGTCCCTGGCTTTACTACATAAAGAAACAAATTATTTTCTGTCCCTCAAATGCTATGCTGTGTTTGGGTACTATGTAAATAGAATTATTTTTTTATGGCCCTTGGAATGGAGATTTTGTGTGTCCGCTCTCTTGGAATTTGTCACCAGGTCAACGCTATCAAGCCTTTTATGTCAAGGGTAGGGATGGGCAAACAGAACTGAGTTCGGAAATTAGGTTTGGTTCAGTTCGGAAATTCGGTTCAGTTCGGAAGTTCGGTTCAGTCGCCCGAACTATTTGAGTTTGGTCCGAACTCTGAACTTCCGAACAAAGTTCAGAAATTCAAACCCCATTGAACTAAATGGAAAATTATCTTTTAGGGATGGGCAAACAGAGCCGAGTTCAGAAATTTGTTTCGGTTCGAAAATGGAGTTCGTTTCAGAAGTTCGGTTTGGTCGACCGAACTGGTCAAGTTCGGTCCAAACTCCGAACTTCCAAACTGCGTTCACTCATCCCTAGTCAAGGGTATCTACAACAGAACAGGAATGGGGTTGAGAAGAGCTTTGAGGGGTTTCAGATGGAACTGGAGCTTTACTGAGGAAGAAAGAAAGAGGTAATCCTTGGGGGAAGGGCAAAGGGCCTTTTGCGGAATGACTTGAATGCTGGAATTTGGGGGTCCAGTGTTGTTTTCCTGAATGAGCATGTGCAGGAGCTACTAGCTGTTTCCCTTCTACTTTTCCTCAACTTGAAAATCTGTAAATTAATGGACTTTTATACACAGTAGGGGTGTGAAAATCTGATTTGGACAAAAATGCCATGTTCAGAGAAATCCAAAATTTGGAGGTCCCCCCGCCCTGGATTTTGGGTGCCCTAAGGGGTGCCCCTAAACTCAATGACAGTGATATCAGGTAAGTCATACCTAGCAGCAGTGCCACCATTACCACAGGACTGCCATGGTTTTCCTTACATCCAGGGTCTGTGAGCAATGGGTCTAAGTGAGGAGGAGTTGGGGCCAGGCGGCCAAAGAGACTGGAGGAGGCAACAACAGCATTGCTCCAGGATCAGACAGACAGGTAAGAATGAGAGGGGACTGCAGTGGCAGTGCAGGACCTCATTAAAAAGTGTCCGAAAGCCCAGGTGTGGTCAGGGATGAGGTGAGGAGGTAGCAGTTTGGGGTTTGGAGCAGTGAGGGGGGGAGGATCTTGGGGTGTGAGAGAAGATCTTATTTATATAATACATTTTTACCCCAGCCTTCTCCTAAGATTCAGGGCAGCTTAAAACATCAATAAAATAAAATAAAATACATTAAAATACATTAAAATCCCAACATCATCCCAACCACCCAACTACCTCTGGAAGATGAACAGGCCCGGGCTTAGGCAGACCTCCAAGGAGAGAGAGTTCCATAAGTGTGGGGTAGCAACCAAGAATGCCTTTCTGCATGTTCTCGTTATAGCAACATTATGGGTAGTTGGCACTCGCAAGGGGACATCCTTGTTCGACCTCAGAGGCCATGCCAGGACATAGGGAAGAGGGTTTTTTTCAGAAACGGGTGACCCAAGTCATTTAGGGCTTTATAGGTTAAAATTGTGCTTGGAAAGCTATTAATGGACAGTGCAGACTATGAAGCACAGGTGTAACGTGCTCCTGGCAACCCATCTCCAACAAAAGGTGGCTCGCTGTGTTCTGCACCAACTGTAGCTTCCAAAAAGTCTTCAAGGGCAGCCCAACATAGAGTACATTGCAGTAGTCTAACCTCTAGGTTACGAAGGCATGGATGACAGTGGCCAGATCCAAATCACATAGAAAAGGTTGCAGCCTTCTCACCTGATGAAGTTGTCAAGACATACTCCTGACCACCGCCGCAACCTGACAATCAAGGTGCAGCAGTGTATCCAAGAGCACTCAAAGGCTGCAAACCTGAGTGACCAAGGGAGGCTCGACCCGATCAATAAAAGGGGTTCCCACCTCCCCCAGGCCACAAGATTGGTCAACAATCATCAGCTTGGTCTTGCCTGTATTCAGTTTCAATTTGTTTGCCTGCATCTAGTCTCCAATGGAAGTCAGGCACCAGGTAAGCACTGACACTGGATAACTTGGTTCAGATATAAAGGAGAGATACGGCTGGTTGTCAGCTGCATATTGATGGCACCTCATTCCAAATCTCTGAACAATCTCACCAAGGGGCCTCAAATACAATCTCACCATGGGGCACACAGGGAGGTGTTCTTGGTTGCTGCCCCTAAATTAAGGAACATCCTCCCCTTGGGAGGTCTGCCTAAGCCAGGGCCGGTTCATTTTCCAGTGGAGATGTAAGACCTTTTTGTTTGTCCATACATTTGGCAGGCAGTCATAGGGTTTGGTGGGATTGGGTAGAGGGGTTGGGGAGAAGGATTGATGGGGGGTATGTGGGGGTAAAGGGTTAGGTAGGTGGGATGATGGGAATAGATTTCAATGTTGTGAGCTGCCCTGAATCTTCAGGAGAAGGATGGGGTGAAAATAAATAAATAAATAAATAAATAAAACATTGAACAAAATCAGGGACAAGTTGGAACCCCGCATAACCCAGAAAGGGAGCCCCCAAGTGGAAGACAAGACACCTCCCATCACCACCCACTGTGTTCTCACAGTCAGGAGTGAGCAGAACCACTCAAAAGCAGTCCCACGCATCTCATCCAGGTCCTGCAGTCATGTCAACAACAGTCCTTGGGTCAATGGTATAAAAGCCTGCTGAAAGATCTTATAAAATCAGCAAGGTACAATTTCCCATGTAGATTTTCAAGCAGAGACTGTCAACCAGGGCCACAATCTCAGTGCCATCAGCCTAAGATGAAAACCTTACTGACATGGGTCCAGCAAACTGATAGCATTGAGATGTGTCTGGAGCTGCAAGGCGACCACACATTCAAAAACCTTCCCTAAAAAGGAGAGTTTAGAGACAGGGTGATAGCCAGCAGGGCAGTAAGCATTAAGAGATAGTTTCTTGAGCAGGGGGTGAATGTGACCGCACTCTTGAGGTCATTAGGCACCCTGCCCTCCCTAAGGGAGACATGTACAACCCCAGAGAGCAAAGCCCCAGAGTCTTCTGGCTGACTTTCACTAGCTTAGATCTAATTCACAAAAGGTAGCAGCACTTTCTTCACATTGGTGGGCAAGATTAATTGAAACTGATCCAAGTAAACTGCATAAGACTGGGCCTCCTCAGCCCCAAACTCTGACTCTGCACTCAAACTAGCTACATCCAAGTCGAACCAAATACAAGCAACTTTGTCTGCAAAGTAGGTGGCAAACTCATCACAGCGGGCAGCCAGTGACCCCAACTCCAGGTGGAGACAATCAGGTTTTAATAAACTATTCACAACATAGAAAAACTCCACTGGATGGCACTTAGCAGACACTATTGTGGCAGCGAAGAAAGCTTTCTTTGTTGTCACCACAGCCACGGTATAGTCCTTCAAAAAGGTCTATGTCACATTCAGTCAGCTTTGGCATGAGTCAAATACTACCTGCGTTCTAGCCTCTGTATACCAGGGAAACCTGTGCTACCTCTGTGGAGGGAGCAGATGTGTGGGTGCCACCATGATAATAGCCCTGGGCCACAATATCATACCATAAATTAACCAGGGCATTGACAGAGAGGCCTTCGAGCTCAGTGGGTTAATTTCCCAGGTGTGTGGGGGGAGGGAATGGAGACATCTTGGGACAGGAGAGGGGATACTGAGGACTTGGAGTAGTGGAGGAGGGATCTTGGGCAGGAGAAAGGATATTGGGGACTTGGAGAAGTAGGGGAGGGAACCTGGGGCACAAAAGGGGATCTTGGAGCACTATGGGGAGAGATCTTAGGAAGGGAGATAAGATCTTGGGTACTTAGAGAAGTGAGGGGGGAACCTGGGGACTTGGAGAACATTTTGGATCTTGGGGCAGGAGAGAACATTTTGGGGGCTTGGACCAGTGGGTAGGGCTGTAGCGGCATACCTCCGTGGCAGCTTTTACCGACGGAAACCCCTATTCCGCACATTGTGGCACGGTTCGGCAGAGGCAGCTTTCCGAGGGCTGCGGCTGCGGTTTGTCACTAATGGTATTGTGGCATCGGAACTGGCGAACGGAAGCGAAACTTGTGCGGATTCCCATAATAAGCGGCGCCAACTCCCCTTTCCGTGGTCCGC
>QEPC01015345.1:64898-76189 GCA_003113815.1 Sphenodon punctatus | reverse complement strand
ACCATTCCTTCAACTCCCCAAAAAGAACATGTTGTACATGCATGTAGGTATGAGAAGAACGAGCGGTTACTGCGGTACAAAGAGAGAGACACAGACAGTAGCACAGCGCTAGCAGCAGTCAGCTCAGCGTCTCAGTGACAGCGAGACAGCGTGCATCACTCGCACAGCAGCGCTGCAGCGGCAGCACAAAATAGTACAGTATGACTCATACTCCCTTCGCGGAACAGCGATAAGTGCTCATGCCTGTGGCTCATATATTAAATTGGCGGAACACGGGAAAAGACCGCTGATTGTATACAGCAACGGTAACGATGAAGAAATCAGCGAAACACATACATTCCGCATCTGCAAATTCTTGTAGCGAAAAAAATGCAGAATCGTGGAGTACCGCGCGGAATTCTGCGAGGCGCAACCTGGGATGCTGAGGTTTAGGAAAGGAATCGCGGAGTGGTAACAGCTGCTGCCGCATCGCCCTACCAGTGGGAGGGAGGGAACTTGGAGCAGGAATGGGGATCTTGGGAGTTTGGAGCAGTGGAGTTGGAGATATCTTGGGGCAAGATGAGGATGACTTAGAAGGGACACAGAGGTGGGTGTTTGGGGCTTGGTAAAGAAAGGAGAGATCCAGGGGTAGTGGGCTTCAGGGATCTTGGCCAGAAGGGGGGAACTGAGAATTTAGGGCTTGAAGAGGGAAAGAGTACACAGGGGCAGGCGGCTTTGGTGGTTTCCTATTGTACTAGGGTTGTGAATTGCTTTTCTATTCTCATTATAGTCTACATTAGGGATGTGCGAACAGAATGCAGTTTGGATGTTCGGACGTTCGGCCATTCAGTTTGAAACCCAAGTTCAGGTTCGGTTGTTCGGTTCGGCCGAATATCCGAAAATAGTGCTATCGATACCAAAATCAGGGGGGGAAATTTGGTATCAGTATCATTTGGCCCTGAAACCACCGAAAGTCATGTTTTTCCCGCCCCTGAACTCATCCAAACGCATCTGAACTGTTCGGCAGTTTGAATGTTCAGTTCGGTCGTCCGAACAGGCCGAGTTCAACCTGAATTCCGAACATCCGAACCGCATTAGCACATCCCTAGTCTGCATGCATTTATTTCAAAACACTTATTTACAGGTTAACGTATTATTTATCATTTAATGTGTAAAGTGTGTTCCATATGTTGTCTGAAGTAAATTTCTATTAAAGAGAAAAAGACAAAAAATACAAAGATTGGATGCACAAAAAGGCAAAACTTATCCACGCACATCCCTAATACACATCATAAGCCTCCAATCTCTCTCTCTCTCTCTCTCTCTCTCTCTCTCACTCTCATCCTCCTCAAAAACAGTCACACAAACCCAGAAAATGCCACCCAGGAACTTCCCACTACTTGGGGAAGAGGTGAGAAAAAAACATCATTATTCAAAGGTTGGTTGAACAATGAACTCTCTCTCTCCACAATTGTCTATCATTACAATCTTTTTGGTTGATTAATCCCCATTTCTGTCCATCCCTGTGTCCTTTGTCCATGATCTTATCAACCTTCCCCTCCTTCTTCCTTCCATATATCTTTGAATGGTTTCAATTTAAGATGCAGTCCCCTTTTTTCTAGCCAGAGGACTGACAACTTTCAACTTTCCTCTTTTAATTGTCTTGACAAGGACAAGGTCCCTTGTCACAATAAGCTTCTCCAATGCCCAGTCATTAGATTCCGCTCCCCGCCCCCCATCCTCAATATTATTTTGATTAGTCTGCATTTAAAATGCTTCAGATCACTTTATGATCTACTATGTAATAATTTGAACACTAGCCATATGTACCATCAGTTTACAAGGTTCCAGTTTTGCAAGGGGCTACACTCCCCTGAGCTTCTCCTAATCCCCAATACAATCATTATATTGTATGAGTGATTACCATTTATTCATGATGTCAAATGGAAAAATAATTACGGCCATGAGCACTCTATCACTTCTAATTTGATTACTCTATTCAGGGCTAGCCAATTTTCTACCCAAGGCCAGACCAATACCCACAATCCTCCAGAGAGTTGCCAAGAAATTTCATCCAAGGAGGAATGCCGGTCCCAAGGTCAGGTGCTTCTCTGGGGCTCAAGAGCGTGCTGTATGCTGCTACTGCCCAGATACACATTCTTCCAGCCACACTGCAGAACTATCTACCTGGGGAGGTAGGGATCATCCTACCTCCCCACCCAGGGATTAATGCCATTGGCTCCTACCTTGAGCTCCGGGCGGCGGCGGCGATCCGGCGGCTTCAGCGCTGGCTGTGGCTGCTGGCTTCAGCACGCTACTAGGCCTTCTGGGGAACTGGGGGGTGGTTTAACACCCCCCCCACCCCAGGGNCGCCGCCACCGCCCGGAGCTCAAGGTAGGCAACAATGGCATTAATCCCTGGGTGGGGAGATAGGGTGATCCCTGGGGTGGGGTGGGGGTGTTAAACCAAGGGATCAGGGATCCCCATCCCAGGGATCAGTAAAGTACCAGTACACTTACCTGCTGGCTGCTGCAGTGCTGGTGCGGGCTCTGGGTCACTGGCGGCGGCCCGGAGCCCGCACTAAGGGACTTAGGGGAAATTATTTTTGTTGTTTAAATCCAGGCTGGGCAGGGTGGGTGAGGGGTATCCCCCCTTCCACCCGCGCAGTCTAGACTCGGGGAGGGAAAGTGTTTGTGGTTTTTTGTGTTTTTTTTTTACATTGCTGCCATTCATTTGAATGGCCGCAATGTAAAAAATCCAGTACGGGGGAATCCGTCAATTTACCCGGATTTCCAGGTTTAATCTGATACTGTTGGTACACCCAATACCGGCAGTATCGGATACCGGTAGATCCGGTAGTCCCACCCCTAGTAAAAATGCCCATTATCTAACCCACTGTCTGTTTACTCTCTATTGGTCTACAACCTTTTAATGGGCTAATTGGCCCCTCTTCTAATGAAACCTAACTTCTTTGTATTTAGCTCAGCTTTAGCTCTATCCTTTTCATCCCTTCCTGAACAACAGTTCTGTGAAACTTAAAATCTTGCACTTATGCATCTATGGAAGTTGGTCAAATAAAATGTAGGAATGGGAAGTTCAGATTAGGTTTAATCTGAACTATCCAAATTTTGGCTGGTTCAGATTAATCCAAATCAAGAGAAGAACTGAACTGCAATAAAAACTGCAGTTTGGTTCTTTTCCCAGTTGCATTTGGCTGGCTTTAGTGGCTTGTAATTTTTTGCATCTTTTGAAGAAAGCCAGCCAATGAAACTGAGTTTTCTGTAACAGCTGGCTAACAGGAGGGGGGAGAAATTGAGGGGGAGGGGAAAGCGGGACAAGGGATCTCTGCTGGTCAGTTGCCATCAAGATGTGGCTGGCAATTAGCCAGCAGAGCACACTGATAGGGTAAGGTTTTTTCCTCCCTTTTTCAGCTGCATACTAGCAGCTTGAGGAGTGGAGAAGGAAGTTTGCTCTGTGTGCCACATAGCTCTGCAGTTTTTCTTGCTTGCAGTGCCACTGAACTGAGGACTTTGAGGAATCTTCACAGGCCTACCAAGGCATTGGGTAGCAGGACAAGATCATCAAGGGAGATAAATCCCCTTGACTTTGGGGTGATTTTGAAAGGGGGTCTTGTGTGGGCCTGATGGGTGGTAGTGGATGGTGTTTAATGGTTGGTCTTTGCTTCCCTATTACCTCCCTTCTCCTGGACTTTCTTTGCTGTGCTCTGACCTGCCTGGTTGAACTTGTTTTGGGGTCTTTTATGAGTTTTTGTGAGCCTTTCTTTCTTTCTTTCTTTCTTTCTTTCTTTCTTTTAAATGGGTGAATTGGCTGGTTTTTCTGCTTTACGGCCCCCCCGCCCCCCCGGGTCTGGTCCGGTCCTTTTGTGGGGTTGCTGTGTGCTGCCTTTGTCTTTTGTGGTGGAGGTGCAGATTATGGGGTGCTTTGTGAAATGAGGACTTGAAGAGATTGGCTTTTCTTTTCTGCTCTAGAATTTTGGCCCCTGGCCTATGCCCTGGTCCCATATCAGTGCTCTGGGTACTTTGGGCTGCTGCCTTTTACTTTTGGGGTTGGGTGCAGCTAATGTAATGGAAACTTGGAGAGATTGTGTAATGTGTAATTGTGTATTTGTGTAATGGAAACTTGGAGATATTGGTACAGTTTATGGAGACTTCCCTGGAGAGATTTGGTGCAGTTTATAAGGTACTTTGTCTAATGGGACAGAAAAAGACTAATTAGTTTTAAATGGGGGCTTGGTTGATTCTCTGCTCTAGCTGTGTGACCTCTACCCTCTCTGGCTTGGTCTGTGGGTTCACTACTGCCTGGGCTGTCTCTCTCTCTTGGAGGGTCCTGATATGTTGCTGGGGGGTTATGGAGTGCAGCTTTTGTGTAACTGCTTGGTTTGTTTTAAATGGGGGTTTTGATGGATCTCTTCTCTAGCTGTGTGAATCCCTACCCTCTCTGGCCTCATTTTTCAGTGTTCTGTTGCCTGGGATGGTTCTCTTTTGTGGGGGGTCCTGAGCTGTTGGTGGAATTATGAGGTGTTGCTTTTATGCAACTCATTAGTTCGTTGGGAGCTTCGACGGCTCTACTCTGGATGGCTTGGATATCAGGGGCTTGATACACTGCTCTGTTGAGTGTGTTATGGGGTCTTTTGTGCAGCTATTTCATTTAGCCTTTCTTGTCACCTCTTCTGACAGGCAGCAGTGACAGTACTGTGGCTGTTTCTGTGGACATGACACCAGCAGGTGTTTGAAAGTGAGCCAAATTACTCCTTCATGGATATGTCACTCACTCTCAAAAGTGAGCCAGATGACTCTGCAAGAAGATGAAGATGACTCTGGATTTCAGAAGGAAGTTTGGTACATAGGCCAGATTCATGTGTCGAGGCTGGTTTCTTTGTAACCGACAATGCCACGAATGTTCCAAAAGCCATAGAGGTTTTCATCACATTTTTCCCAATAGATTGAGAATGCCTGTGGGCCATTCTCTCCCCCCCTCATTGCCCCCAAGAAGAGGTACAGTGGGCACTGGGAGAGTGGAACCTCTTCTTGGGTGTAAGGGAGTTCTCCTGAATTGCCTCGTTGCATTCTACAGGAGGGGGCCTTACCCAGACGATCCTCTTGGCTCCCTCCCCTTCTTTGTAATCTTTGCAGGTGTCTAATCTAAAGCAGGTTGGGGGCATCTATTGTCCAACTGCCCACTGCCCCCAAGAAATGGTACAATTGACATTGGGAGGGTGGAACCTCTTCTTGGGGGAGAGGGCCCTCATGTCATTCTCCTCATGAACTGTGGAGAGTGGAGGCAACAGCCTGGCAAGAGGGAAAGACCCACAGCTTAGAAGGGAAAATTTCTGGTCTCTTGATCTTGGGTGGTGGGCTGTCACCAGTGGCAGAAGTGTCAGCAGACTTGTCAGCTCCACAATGCCCATGCCGTCTACCAGAACCACCTGCCCCAGACTTCTCAGAACTCCTTCCTTTTCTCATTGTGATACAGAAGTCCACACAATATGTACTATGTAGTATATAATTTTATGTATATAATATATACAGAATCTAACCTAAACATCTATATAATATCTAATCTATATATACAACTAATATATATCTAATATCTATATTTATATAATATAGATGGGGGAGACAGGGGAAGTGAAAAGGAAAATTATGAGGTCTATCTATCTATCTATGTGCATGCAATGGTGTAAGATAGGGTATGACTGTATACACAATGCGGGGCTGGGGAAGATTTTTAGTACAAGCACCAGAGTTCTGTAAATGTAAGTTGACAGAGCAAGAGCTAACACAGAACAAGAGCCAAACAACCTGGTCCTGCAATATAAAGGGTTGCATTGCCCTTCCCAGAGCCCCCACGATTGGTTCTGGGAGGGATTGAGGAATCACAGGGTACCATGTGTCATGACCAGTCCTTGAACCCCTGGCCTTGGGGCTTCTAGAAGGTACTCTCCAATAGCAGCCGGTGTTATTGGAGATGTGCTACAGGGGATGGCTCGCGCCCTGTTCATGGCATCCTCCCTCTCTCTCCTGTCTTGCTCACCGTGCACACCTGATGGTGGGCGTGACCACACCTGCCATGGTCTGATTGGATCTGTGGAGTATTTAGGACTGCTGAGAGTGGTGGCAGGTGTGGAGCTTCAAGTCACTTTCTTTTGGACCGGTGCTTGGCCCACTCACTGTGTTCTTTCTCTTCTATATGCACCTTGTTACCCTTTGTCTTTGTTGTGAGTAGTATCTGGTGGTGGTAAGTTTCTGGGTACTGTTTCCCGCCTTTGTGTTCTGAGTGTGTGAGGCCCCTTCCCCTCCCTTTGGGATGGTGTGTGTTCTTTGTGGGTTGGTGTGATTCTGCCTCGTTCCCTCCTCCCTTGTTTCCCCACACCAGGGTGGAGGTTGTTTTTCTCTCACACCCTGCCTATTCTTCATGTTAGTCTGTCTCCCTGTTCGCTCAATGTCCTATTGTTAGTACCCTAGTGTCTGCTGTCTCTTCCTATCATTGCCCCTAGTTTCTGTGTAGCCTGGTGTCTCTGCGTTCTAGTTGTTCTCTTATTTCTTGTCCCTTACTCCCAGGGCTTCCCTTGCACCCTCCCTCATCCTCAGGATTTCCCTTGGCCCCCCTCCTCGCTCCTAGGGTTTCCCTTGCTCCCTGTGCCTCCAGTGTACTCCCTCGCTTCAGGGTTATACACATCTAGATGTGTATAAGAGACAGCTTCAGGGTCCCCTGGCCTTCACTTATTACCAAGGCCCTTTCTCCTTGGACTTCATTTCCCCATCCCCTACCCTTGGGTCCCTGGCCCCTACTTCTGATCCCTTGTCCCTTGACCTCAATGATGAGCCATAGGTGTTCTTAGACCAGCACTGCTGGTATCCATGCTGAACACCCTATCTCCTTGGTATCAGAGAGCGGCTGAGAGGTTTCCCTGTTTTGTACTAAGGGACATCCCAGATTTCCTACACCCTGTCCCCCCTCCACCCTACCTGCTTCTCCTTCACTTTCCCTGACTCTGCCCCTGGAGTCATCTGATTCCCCTTCTGACCACCCCTTTTCTCCTCCCCTTTCCCTGGCTCCACCCCTGGAGCCTGACACCATGCAACTGCCTGGGACCTGCCTGTGCTGCTCATTGGCCAGTGATACATCAATCAGGACCTTGCTGACTGATCACTCCTCCCATCACAGGCCCAGTTCAAGAGTTCAACACTGTGTTTGGCTCCGAGATGTCTTCTCTTTCCTCCCCTTTCTGTATTTTCCCTCCCAAAACAACTGCCGCTAATAATGAAGTGAATAACAAAAACTAAATTCGTTATTGATTTTGTTGCTGATTTAAGATTTCATTATTTTAATAACAAACAAATTAAGATTTTGGGATATAGCAAAAAAGATGTACACACCCCTAGGGGGCTTCTGGGAAGTTTATTTCAAAAAGCTCCCAGGGCATTAGGAAATGACAGGCGGAACTGATCGAAACTACAGCTCCCAGAAGCTCCCAGCCAGGCTTTATTCTGCAACTTAGGCAGGTAACAACGGTGTTTAGTCAAAGAGAGAAGTCAGAGCTGGCCTTCCTCTCCCCACACCACCTGCTGTTTTCACCACCCAGCGCCTGTCCTGCACATCCTCGCCACAAGTAGGAACACCCCACCTCACCGTTTGGAGTCTCTGGACCATGCAGGAGCCTCTTCAACTTCCCCAAGGTAGTTATTTTTATGCATTGCACACTTTCAAGCAGCCCATCAGGCAGCAAATGTGTGAGGGTGCCTGTCAAGCATTTGACAGACAATTATGACTGTCCGAAATTGCAAGTTTTCCTTGTGAATAGGAAGCTACCTGCTTGCTTCAGCTGTAGTCTGATCCAATTCCAACTAATGCAAATTGGAGCTGGGTTGGGATTTGGGACCTAACACTCTAAGCTGAAAACTCAAAATTTGGTCAAAGTTCTTATGTCCTTTTGCAGAGTGCAATTCTTTACATACAGATTTATTTTATTTTTTTAACCAAGTGACTCATGATCAATAAATACTTCACTGAAACAAGTGAAATTTGCCTCTTAGGTTCAAGAGTCCATAACAAACCAGTATGCAACATGGACAATACAAGGTAAATATTAATAGGGAAAATATTCCTGTTCGATGCTTCCAAATAGATTGGGAAATAAATTCCCACCAAAAAACCCTTTCAGGTTTAGGAAAAAAACAAAAACAAAAAGTAAGCAGATAAAAACATGGAAATTCAAAGATAAGGCACACACCTTAAATTACATGCAGTATGTAAACAGTAAAGACATTATACAGTGTGAGATATTGTACTTGCTCACAAGTGAGACACAAGCCACAGATAGGTTACCTTACAATTTCATGCAGAAACAGATTCATCTATAGGATATGGAAACACCATAGCTGGGGACAGAAGAAGGTCACCTGTGCCTTAATTCTCGTGCCAGCCTATCAGAAATAAATGCTCTTCAGTGACAGAGTAGTCAGTGCTTAACTTGTGATCAAGGTTGCCATCACTCTTAGTGGTGAAGTTCTTTTAAAGTTTCAGTTGCTGTACTGAGGTATTCAATCCCTGAAACAAGCATATATTCTAACAATCGTGTCATGATGTGTGGAATAATTTATCCATACCTCCGTTCAATACCCTCTAACTCTGAACTTGTCCATCGTTATCGTCTGAAACTGTATTAGTTGGTCAATGGGCCATTGTTGTATTATAGGGAAAGAGTTGATCCTGGGTCTGGAGGTGGGGTATAATCGTATATGAGCTGACACTGGTGGTGGACTGCTTTTTTTATTGTCCTACAGCTCCAGTAGGTGGGAAGTGTGGACGCCCCCAGGAGAGCTTGGCTATTGCAGCAGAAGCTGCAAAGGAGGATTGCCCTCACCTGGGCCTTGTTGTGTCATCCCCCTCCAGGTACCTTTATTACCAGGGCATTGCACTGAGAGTGAACTGTGAGAAGTGTGGAAGCCCCCAGGAGAGCTTGGCTGTTGCAGCAGAAGCTGCAAGGGAGGATTGCTCCCACCTCGCCTTGTTGTATCATCCCACTCCAGGTACCTTTACTACTAGGACATTGCACTGAAGGTGGTGTCCTCAGGGCGGCGGCCAAAGAGCGAAGACCCGTTGGCGGTGCTGTTAGTGGTGCCAAAGAGGTGGAGGCGCCACGGTATTTCTGTGAGGAGAGGCCTATCGCATTGGAGCCCCTGCTAGACTTCCAGAATATCTATTGGAGGAGTGAGGAAGATTGAGACCACCCTGAGGAAGGCCAACCGGAAGTCCAAGAGAAAGGTGGAGCTGATTGGCACAGGTGCCTGAGCCACGGGCCTTCCAACGGGACACTTTGGAGCAGGTCAGCGTGACATCAGCGGTGCTGGGGTATTGTGAGGGCCAACTGCTTCTTTACTTGTGCTTTTTGCCTGAATTTGGGTTTCCTTGGCCCTGGTGCGTGAGAGGATCGCAGCACCCCTAAGGGGGTCGTGGCGCCAGACGATACAGTTCTCCTCCCGTATCTGGAGGAGTCTTTTGTTGGGAGTTTGTCTATTCAACTTAATTGTAGGGTCTCAAAGGATCTGAAATGTAATGCCTCTGGTATTAGACTTGCCAAACTGCTGGCAGGGTTGTACCTGTACATACTTAATGGTACAGGTTTTCAAGACCCTGCGGGGGAATTTAGATTTTGGGGACAGCAAGGCTGCAGCATTATAGAGTACGTAGCAATCAGTGCCGTTACATATAGGTATGTGACTAACTTTTAGATAGTGGTGCATCCAATATTAGATCATTTGCCAGTGTCCTTGATATTATATAGAGATGGGGGTGGTGGGGCTTTAAGGGCAGATGCGGTGTTGGCTGGTAACCTTAACTACTTTTGCTACCTAAAATGGAATGATAGCACAGCCCAGGTTTGTGGTGAGATTCTGGAGGCTGATATCTCTGTGGGTGTGAGGGACCCAATACTAGCTGGACAATCTGGGAATGGAGTTGCTGAGATTTATAGTCACTTAACCCAGTTTTTGAAGCTCCATTTGGCTGCGGCAGCTCAGCATAGGCCTGGCCATAGAGCTCTCCAAGCCCCCGCACATCCTTGGTTTGATACAGAGTGCTGGATGGCAAGGGGAAAGTTTAAAGCTATTTACAGGGATTACCGGGCAGGGCTGCAGTCATCTTTGCCACCCCTTTATTTTTATCTCAAGAAGAGGTATAGGACACTGGTACAGCAGAAGAAGAAATTGTATTTCCATACTAAATGGCAAGAGCTGCTTAAGGCAAGCAGAGCTAACGATTCAAAAACATTTTGGCGTATAACCAGTGGGACCCTTTCTAGGCCCATTTCTGGTGTCCCAGCATCGATTGCCCCTTCAGAGTGGGTGGATTTCATTAAAACCACACAGAAGGATTTTAACCATCTGTCAACTGAGGAGCAAGTTAGCACAGGGCTTATGGATGACACCATGCATGAGTGGGCTCCAGTGACTGAACAAGAGGTGAGTGAGATCATCAGTACCTTTAAGAAAGGTAAAGCACCGGGCCCGGATTTGATCCAGATGGGCGCTATTAAAGAGAAACTGGAATGGTGGATGCCGGTCTTAGTAAAGCTATTCACTTGTGTCCCTATGATCTGTTGATGACTGAGACGGTACATCAGCTACTGTTTGAGTGTCATCTGTATGATGCACTAAGAATATATTTTTTACAGTCTGTGATAGATAAATTCCCGGGGGCAACAAATGTATTTCTTACTCACATGGTTCTCTGTGACGTATACCCTGAGGTAACTTTATGTATAATGAACTTTTTGTCCTTAGCTATGGATGTGAGGAAAAAGTCTCTCCAATTTAAGCTTCCTCAGGTTACTGTTTAGAATTCTATGACTTTTTATTGCCTTGAATTGAGCTATCTATAATTTAAAATATACTGTGTGTGTCATCCATGACTGATTTTTAGATATGAAGGATAGATTGGTGCTTTAGGTTACAACCCTTTTGTAAGGGGGAATATCTGTTTTTGTATGTTTGTTTTTGTATTTGTGTCTGGTTTGTTGACTATGACCTATGGTCCTGTCACATATAGCCCCAATATTAGAGGTGGGACCCCGGGCCCATTACCGGCTACCGGATTTACCGGTTACCGGTTCTCAAAGAACTGGATTCCCGGATTAAATCCGGTATACCGGTACCGGTTTTATTTCATTGATTTCAATGGGGCACTGTGTCCCCATTGAAATCAATGAAATAAATTAATTCCTCCCCCCTCCCCCTCCCAGGCTGCGCGGGTGGAAGGGGGGACACCCCCCACCCACCCTGCCCAGCCTG
>QEPC01015345.1:41799-52644 GCA_003113815.1 Sphenodon punctatus | reverse complement strand
CATCCGCCTTGCCTCCTCCCTCCGCTCCTTCAAATCCCTCCTCAAGACCCACCTTTTCCTTGCTGCCTTTTGCAATGCCTGCTAGTCTTTCCCCGTACACTTACTGTCGGCCCTCCTCTGCTGACTGCTGCTACCAACCTCTTTGTAACCAAGCCAAGCATACGCACCTGAGACTTTGAATCCGCTTGAATGTTTGTCTTCTCCCCTGTCTCTCCCACTGTCCCCTCTCCCTGTCTCCCCCCCTTTGTCTTTTAGACTGTAAGCCACCGTCAGGGACTGCGTCTAATTCTATGTTCTGTACAGCACCAGGTCACACGACTGGCACTATATAAATGTTTATAATAATAATAATAATTTCAGCAGACCTGGGTGCAGATGCCAAACAAATTAAGACAACGTTGAAGAATTTGGTTGTGGTTGTCTGCAAGGTGCCTGCTCTGGGCCGGGTAGTTTTAGTCAATGTGTATATTGGGCCAGAAGGCTCCCCTTTTTATGAGAAGCCTTGCTGGAACCAATTAGGTGATTTGAGCGGGCTCCAGAAACAGTATTCTGGTAGCTCAGTCATGTTGGTTGGCGATTTTAATGCGAGAATAACGCCTCAGGAAGAGGAAGTACTGAATCCTGTGAATAGCGTTCTATGGTCCCTGCCGTCTAGATGCTCATGTGACATGAAGGTGAATAAACACGGGAGGAAATTTGCTCAATTGTTGATGGAGCAAGGTCTTATCGTAGTGAATGGGCGTACACCTTCCGACTTAAAAGGTGATTTCCCATTCGACTCCTGTGTGGGAGCGAATGTGATCGACTATGTTTAACACCCAGGCTTTTTGATTGGCTCCAGGATTTTCAAATTTGTAAAAGACCAGAGGGGTCGCACTCCCCATTGATATTACTTCTTACACCTTTAGAACCTTATGAAATAGAGAGGGAGGAGGGGCAATATATAAGGAGGACAAGATGGTCCGCGGCAGGAAGTTTAAGTATTGCACAATTACTGTTCTCTACTGAGGGAGATATGCTCAGGATGGATATCCTGATGGTTCAAGACCCTTTAGCATATTGGGTAGGGCTGTTGGATTTTTTAGGGAATCTCTCTTTTATTGAGTAGCCTCCCCTGAGGAGTAAAGGTTTAAGACATCAGGAAGCTAAAGGCTGGTATGATAAGGAGTGTAGGTTACTTAAAAAAGGTTTAATTAAAGCAAGAATCGATGGACTAGATACAAGGTAGATAGAGATTGGGTAACATTCATCCAACTGAGGAGACGCTATCTGAAACTTCTGAGGGAAAAGAAGAAGATAAGGGCCTCCCAAATGTGGGCTGAAATCCAAGTGGCGGCGTGTGTTCGGGACCCCCCAAAATTCTGGAAGTTTGTAGATGGGTGGGTGGTTGCCAGGGGGAGAGGAGAAGGATGGTATATAAAGGAGAAAGTTTGGGTAATGTTCTATTCGCAGATGTTTGCCAGCTCCATTTTACCCCCGGAAGATCCTGATAATGAATTGAGCCAAGTGGTTAGAGGAGGGGATAAGTTTTGGTTTTCACCCTATGTTACGGAATAGGAGGTTAGGGTGGCAATAGATAAACTGGTTGTGGCCAAGGCACCAGGGATTTATGGGATCCTGCCGGAACTTTTTAAACACTTTAGTACCTGGTGGGTTTCTGTTTTGGTTAGGTTTTTTAATATTCTGAACACTAGCAAAAAGATACCCCCAGAATGGGCAGTGGCAGTGATAGTGCCAATTTTTAAGCAGGGGAATCTATATGATCCAGCCTGTTATAGGCCGGTTAGCCTTCTTCCCATTCTGGGCAAACTCTATGTGAGAATATTGTTGTCAGCATTAGAAAATTGGATTTCCTTGGATCACCCCCTTAGGGCTTTAGGAAGGCAAAGTCAACACTTCATAACTGTTTTGTGCTACAACACCTGATAGATAAATACACAAGGATCAGGAGGGGGAGTCTATTTGTTGCATTTATAGGCCTCACGGAGGCCTTTGACTCCGTACACAAAGCACAATTATGGGACAAATTAAAGTAGATGGGAATTCCTGGGGATTTGTTAGTTAATCTTCATCAAGATACTAAGGCGGTGGTAAGACTAGACAGAAGAGTTAAACAGCAATTCCCCCTGGGTTGGGGGGTTCAGCAGGGATGTCTACTCGCCCCCCTACTTTTCAACTTGTATATTGATGATCTAGTGCCCACCATTGATGAGAGCAATCCAATGCCTCTGAGGATCGGAGAAAGGCCATTATCTTGTTTAATGTATGTGGATGATATTGTTGTTTTTTCACAAGCAAGATTTGGACTGCAGCAAGCCCTAATAACATTACAGGGCTACTGTATACAAAATGCCCCCTCAATGTGAATAAGTCAAATGTCTTGACTTTCGGCAAAACCTGTAAGAACTCAAAATCTAAATGGTATCTCGGTGGGCAAGAATTGACACTAACTAAGGAGTATATACATACCTAGGAGTGGTTTTTGCTAGGCGGAATTGCTGGAAGAAGTTAGACAGGTGTATTACCAAAGCAGGAAGTGGGGGCTCTTTTAAGACTATACCATGCAGCCCCAGTAGCTTCAGTGAACCAAATGCTGGACATTTTCCATGCGAAAGTGGTCACTGGCCTCACTTCTGGGGGAGAAATAGCAATGCTGGCTCCAGGGGACAAAGCTGAAGTCCCCCAGAACGCTTTCTGTCGGGCTATTCTTGCAGCCCCTAGAGCAACACCTTGCCCTATGCTGAGATTGGAGTTGGGGCTCCTACTCATCTCCGCTCACCTTAATTTGAGGTTTCGTCTCTTCTGGAAGCAATTGGCTAAAGAGGGTGAGGGTATGGATCGAATGTGCTACCTGGAGCAAAAAGAATATCAGGGTGTGCCCCAATATCTGTGGATGAGACACCTTAAGAAATCAGCTGCAGTGATGGTCCTACCGTTAGGAGAGGATGGGCTCCCACTTGAGAGGTTTAGTAAATGTGAGCTTAGAGTAAAAGTGCATGGGTGGGCCCAACAAAAGGATCTAGACCTGTTGGATAATTATAGATCCGCAGGTAGATATTTGAAGGTAAAAATGCCGTTTGGCATGGAACCTTATTTAAGCCAGATACAGGATCCCAGAGGCCGAAGATTAGACACACTAGTACGTTTTGATCTTTTTGACACCGAGGAAGTAAGGGGAAGGAGAGATTCAATTCCCGGGGAGGAGACAACTTGCAGGTGGTGCTCAACCTGTGTGGAGTCACTACCACATATGCTTTTTGTATGCCTGCGCTATGAGATTTTAAGGGAACAGTGAATTGGTGATCTCTTTCCACCCAGCAGTCAAGACCCGGAGGAGATGTTTGTTCTTTTAGCAACTAGCGCAGATGTCTCACAAATTAAGCAGTTGGCCATGTTTGTGATGGCCGTACAGCAAGAGCGCAGAGCCCCCTAGGATATGGACACCCAGTTTGAGTGCTTCGGCTAAGGGCAGTATTGAGAACCCATATGTATAAGCTGAGGTTGGTTATTCCAACTTGTGTGATGGATTTTATGTTTTAATGTGTATTAAAATGTCCATAGAGGTCTGACCTGTTCTTCTTGGATTTATGATTGAAGTTTTAATTTTGTGTATGTTTATTATGTTGTTACTGATAATAGCAAAGTGTTGCTGGTCAATAAATTTACTTACTTTAAAAATGCTCCACCAATGCCTGCCAGCCTGCAATGCCCGGCCAAGTAGGGGTGCCAAGACACCAAGCCCTGCCTGGGCCTCTACCATTGCTCCACCAATGCCAGAGAGCCTGTAACACCCGGCCAAGTAGGTGCCCCGACCACCGAGCCCTGGCCAGGTCTCTGCTGCTGCTCCAACAATGCCAGCCAGCCTGCAATGCCTGGGCACGTAGCAGCGCCAGCCACAGCTACTGTGCCCTGGCAATCCAATGTAACCTGCTGCTGCTGGTACTGCACATCAGTCATTTGCGCCTCCCTCTTGTAGATGGGTATAGCGCGGATGAGTGAGTCGGCGAGCGGGGTCTGGGTGTCCACAAGGTTCACCACTGGGCAAGACTTGCCCAATTTGCAGTAGAGCTTCTTGAGCTCAGTCAAGTATGATGCCAGCCTGAAATGCCCAGCCAAGTAAAGGTGTCAGCCACTGAGCCCTGGCTGGGCCTCTGCTGCTGCTCCACCGATGCCTGCCAGCCTCAAACGCCCAGCCGAGTAGGGGTTCTAGCCACCAAACCCTGACTGGGCCTCTGACGCTGCTCCACCAGTGCCAGCCTGCAATGCCCCCCCCCATGGGTGCCAGCCACCAAGCCTTCGCAGCCTCTGCTAGCAGGCCATGACAACACGCGCAACCCCACTTTGGGCACCAGCAGGCACCAGAGCTGGCACCAGGGTTTGTGAGGCCATGTGTGAAGTCTTGGTGTGGGCCCTAATTTGCATAATTAGTTCCACCTAATTATGCAAATGTGTACATTTACATACATTTTACTCCCTCTGGACAGGAAGGTGATTCTCCACCCCTATGAGTGGCCATAGACAAGCATGGCCTCCAATGCATTCCCCCTCCCACTTCCCCAGCCAAGCATCTACCACCACTCCAGGAATGACTGCATCCACTGCCTTACTGGGGGGGGAGAGGCTTAGTCAGCATGGCCTCCAAGGCCTGTTTCTTCTTGCTGCCGGTGTTGCCCATGCCTTGTAAATGCACATGATGTGACTAGTCCCTGCCCCCATAATCAATTCACACTGCCTTTACCCCATAACCAGTTCATTTGCATCCCCGACCCCATATAATCAATTCACGGTGCCCCAGGGGCACAAATTAAATGGGCATGGGTGGGGGACAATGTGAATTGATTATATGGGGGTGCAAATGAACTGGTCATGGGGTGTGTGTTAGCAATAATTTATTAAGAAAAGCTAGTGCAATAGCAGCCATAATAATCTAAGAACCATATTGGCAGATTTTCCAAGGTACAACAGATATTGCTTTACATCCTAAATTCTCACCTAAGGTAATATAAGTAAGACAGTTGTGAGAATGTGCCCCTTTTTACATGGGCCTCTCCCATCCATGAACCCGCAGACTTTATCTGCATGCGCTCCTGCCTAACACGCATCCTCACTCACCCCCCACTTGTCCCCATGCATGGAGCAACCAGGGGAAATGGCAGTTACTCTGTGTGTGTGGAGGGGGGGGTAGAGTGGGGATGCGTGTGTGGCCATGTGCATGTCCTGCTCACACACCAGCACTTGAACGGACCCCCCCACCCAGCGTAGCCATGAAAAAATGACCTGTGAGGAGCCAGTCGAAGACGAACAGAAGGCTGCTACCATGTAAACAAGGTACTTTGAGATGGCTCCAGACATTCTCACAACACCGACCTTTCCAGCCCTGCATGGAATTTTTTTCTTATATGCCTATAAATGGTTGGAAGGAACTTTCAGTCCAAGGGGGAGAGTGCTTTTTTATATTAGAGGAGCTTGCGACCATCATGTGGTCTATTATTTGAATAGGGTGAGCATGCAGAACCCAGTTGTGAGAATGTTGGGAGCTGTTTCAAAGAACCTTCTTTACAAGTAATAACCTTCTGATCACTAATGTGGGGAGGAGTTGTTTGTAAACAAACAGCTTTATCTCCCAGTCTGATCGATGTCCCTGTGTCGTCCTCCTCCTCCTGCTGCTGTAGCAGCAGCAGCAGCACTACTAGAAGGCAGAGGCAGGTGAGGGATGGGGACCAGAGCCATAGAGGGGAGGCAGAAGAAATTATTGGGGGAGAAGCTGGATGCAGCCTGCCACTCACCCAGCCAGTCCAGTGTGGAACCCCAGCTGGCCACGGGGCCATATGCAGCCACACATGTGGCACATGTCTGGGGACAGTCCTGGCAGGCACTACTTGGCCTGGCATTTCAGGCTGCCAGGCATTGGTGGAGCAGCAACAGTAGCCCAGCCAGGGCTTGGTGGTTGGCACCCCTACTGTGTCGTGGATTTCAGGCTGGCAGGCCTCCAGTTCTGCTCGCTCTATGCTGGGTTCTCCTGTTCTAGTCACCATCACGGCAGGAGTGAGAGGGCTACAGGAGTGTCTCCGGTGCCCAAAGTGGGTTTGTGTGTGTTGTCATGGCCTGCAGGAAGAGACGGGAAGCCCAGAAGAACATTTGATTTCAGCAGCCTTTGACCTCTCTGCATTTCAGTTTTCCCAGTTCTAAACCAGAGGGCTGCTGTTCTGGGAGCTCACAGGAGATAGAACCTGTATGGGAACTAGGCTTGTGGTACGCAGTTCCAATTGCTGTTGAATATCCAGCCTCTTTGCGGGGTAAAGAAGAGATCTCTTAAATGCTTCCCCTTCTTCAGAAGAACTTAGGCTCGGCACGTGGACCCTAGGGGTGCCTGCCCGATTCCTGTTGGGGCATGGCTGACCATCTGAGACTCTCAGATGCCTGCCAGCCTGCAATGCCTGGCCAACTATGGGTGCCAGCCACCAAGCCCCAAGCCTTCCTGGCCTCTGCTGCTGCCTCTGCTGGCTCTCAGATGGCCAGCTCTGGTACCACAGGCACCCCCAGGGGTCAAGCACCGAGGCTGCCTGTTCGGGCAACCCAGGGAGCCAAGCACCAAACCTTCCCGCTCTCTGCTGCTGCTGCTGGGTCTCTGGCCTGCCATGTCACTATGGGCACCTCTGGAGTGCCCCAAGCCTCCTGGCGGCACCAAACCTTCTGAACGTTCAGGGGGGTCCAAACTTTGCCTGACCAAACTCCCAAACCCGAACTAAAATTTTAGTCCGAACGTCTTAACATCCAAACTACGTCCTGTTTGCACATCCCTAGACCTGGAAGGAAGGACAGCCAATGTTCAATTTTTTTCAGACATGACTATGTCTGCATTCGTTTTGCAAGGAGCTATTATTTTGAAGAACCTAGAACTTTGGGTTGAACATTGGACCATTCTAAATGAATAAAAAACAAAATAAAACTCTTTTAAAAATACGGAATGCCTTTCAAACTTCAAGTCATGCTAGTAGTCATTAACTCAGGAGTGCTGCCTCATTGATTACAAAATATTTACTTTTTCAAAGAAGGGCTATTAGCATGAGCAAATATTTGGCTCTTAGATGGCTCTCAGATGGCCAGCTCTGGTACCACAGGCACCCCCAGGGTAAAACATGAAATAATTAATGTGAGTTAATGATACTTACATAACTTATTTTCAAGGAATATAAAGCACTGATTTTAAACCTGTATCAGTCAATTAATATTCACAATGTGAACCATAATCCATCCGTGTGGTTTACATACTCCTTTGGTGCAACTAATTGTTGATGCTACTGCTATGATGAACTGTGTGTGAGCCTATCTCATTTCTCCTTTGCAGTTGATTCCTAATACTTCATGACATATGCACCAGGGATATAAGTCTCATTTGTATGTTAAATCTCAACACATGTTCTCTGAATACTATTCATAAATATCCATTCCCTATTTGCACATTCACTTATCACTCTCAGGATAACATTGCTTGCATGTACATGAGCAAAAAGAATAGTCTTCCAAAAAGAAATTGCATTATGCCCCTCAACACTACAGGAAAATTTATTTGCACACAGCAGCATTAAAACTTACACCCATATTAAACATGAAGCAATTCAAAATATTTCCCGAGCTATACTAGACAGATCTATCCCATATGCATAAATTGGGTTTGCTAAAATAAAATAATTCATACTGGAGATACGCAACACACATTTGTAATTGCACACATTCAGGAATTCCTGAAGCACAAATAAATGTGGGGATGACTGAGTATTTTGTTGCTGAAACTAAGATTTCTTCTTTCTCTAATTTGTGTACATTACTGATCTTTCTATCAGAGAACAGAAGTTGGTCATTAACATATCAATGTATCACCCTAAATCCAGTAGTGGCAAAATAACAAGAAAAAAATATACACACACTGCCATATGAAAGGAGATGGCAATAATAAATTTCAGATCTATGCAAAGAAAATGGAAAGCATGTAAAACATTATGGCCATGGTTCAGCTATTGAAGAATTTGCAAGGGTGGAGTGAGCAAGTGTGGACAAATTGTGCCAAATGCACCTTGCAGGCTGATTCAGCTGAAGCACTTTGAAGCTGGAGTAAATTCCCAGGAGACAGTATAGGAATCATTAGGAATTATGGGGGGAAGTGTGGTTGCTATGCAGAGCAGTGTGGAACATGATATGAGACCGTGGTGCAGGAGCGGAATCGAGTCTCACCAACATGCAGTAGAATGACGGGGAGGTGCAGGAGCAGGCTCAGCTAGAACGCCGGCGAGCTTTGCATGGGGGAAGAGGACTGCACTGCAAATAAATGGATGTTGTGAGCGAATTGGTAGGGTCCTCTTCCCATTTGCTCTTCTCTGGTTAAAAACCCATAGTGCACACTGCTTCCCCTTATTGTGGCTCAGTGCCACCTTTCCATTTCTGCACTGTCAAGTGTCCACACATCAAGACAAGCATGTCCAAGCTGTTGCCATGGGAAATTCAGAGAATTTCGTGTGCCAGCCTACGATGTTTGGTGATTGCCCACAACTCTATGGTTAAGCTGCCATCAGCTTCTCTATATGCTTTTTAGCTCCCTTTTGGTTTTGCCTCAGAAATTTTGGTGCTTGTAATGACCACATTTCCTGAATAGGATATTTGCCTCTTCAAAGTGTGAAGGAAAGGCAAACTGTTTCACGTGCTTGTGAATGTAGATTTTATAATTTTTTAATTGTTCTTTATAGATTCATACTTGCCTACTCTCATTTCTTGCATAATACAGCCGAGAGAATCTTACCCAGTAATGTCTGTATTGGGCCTCTAATATCTATATGACCTATATCTTGTCCTTTTGAAAAACATTCAATTTTGATTTAAATATTTCAATTCATCCAAAATCTAGTGTATTACTTGGGACGTTGTTTGAGTGTTTAGTTGCACATACTGTTGCAAATTAGCACCCAGTCTGATTTATGTCTTCATTTGCTACTTTAAGGAAAGCTTCTAACATGTTATCCTACTATCCCATACATGCTAGAGCCTCCCGAGGTTGGGATGGGGAAAATAGGGCACCAGGGGATGGAGGTGGGGGAGTCAAAACTTGGACCGGTTTTCCATTGACTTCAATAGGAAAATTTCCCATTGACTTGATGCCACTGGCTATATACAAGTCAGACAAATTGTGATAGCGCAAACTTATTAACCTATCTGTTGTTGGTACATTTGATCTAAATCCTGTTCCAGTTGGTGACGAAGGGGTTTTTACCACTGATCTCTGAATATAAATATGTGCGTGTAAATATTCTATGGGTGATTTCAGACGTTATGTGGTTAAATTCACCACAGTGAATCCTACCCTGGTGTGAATGGCTCCACCATAGGCCATGGTGAGACGCGCCACTCCAACAGGGGTGGCACCACTGGCCAGGGCCAACCAGAGTGAACACGGGCTGGGGGAACCTAACAGATGTGACGCAGTGGCGAGAACCACGGTGGGAGCCCTATAAGGCACCGGGGTGATGCGGACACAAACATGGCCGCCTGAGGGCAAATGAAGCCAAAGACAGCGGAGGGAGCCACCCAGGTAAGGGAAACATGAAGGGAGGAGGTGGAAGGAGCAGCAGCGTGAGCAGTGCTCACAAACAGCGGCCGCATGGAAGGCGCGCGTACTTCAAAACAAGAAGTGCACACACAACAAAGGGGAGCAGACCATGGGGGCAGAGGGAGGAACACATGGGGGGGGCAGGGAAACTGAGGAGGGGCCAGCATGGTCAGCCCACCAGGAGGGGGAGGGGGCAGGAGCCCAGCGGGCAAGGGGAAGGGGACCCAGCAGCCCAAGGAGACAGGAGGCAGCACAAGGCACAATGAAGCACAACAGGCATTTATTGTGGACACAAGCAGCACTGGCCAGGTGCAGAGACATACAGCATGTCCGCGCGTGAAGCCAGGGCACGGGAGAAGGGACAGCAGCAAGGGCGGCATGGGGACCAGTCCAGGAGTGGGGGAACCCACACAACAGCCCGCCATGAAGCCAGGGTCTGATGAAGAAGCACACCCAATGCGCGAGGGGAGGCACCAGACGAAGGCATGGAAAGCCCCCCCCCCCACTGGCATGGGGGAGGAAGAGCATGGGAGGCCCCCAGACACACTCTCCAAGGCAACCAGGGGGCTGGTTGAAATCCAGGCCACAGTCGAGGGCCACCAAGGTGGAGAAGCAGTCCCAGCCCCATGGAGCAGGGCCCCCCAGGCCAGGTGCAGGAGAACGGGGCACAGGGGTGGGGGAAGCAGCTCACAGAGACAGAGGGCTTTCAGTGACACATTCACAGGAGGCAACACAGAGGGTTATGGGGCAGTGGCCGCAGGTTCCAGGTGAGAGGGCGACAGGCAGGTGGGCGGAGGCGGGTTACAGGGGGTCCAGCCATCCCAAAGAGGCAGCAGGCATCTAGGCCACAGGTGGAAGGAAGGTGCTGAGGTGGCATCCGGATGTCAGATGGGCCCAGCGTGCCCTACACCCAGATGCAGGGGCTCCCATCGGGTGGAGGGGGTGGTAACAACAGCAGGTGCACATAGCGGGGCCATTGCCACAGTCGCCGGCAGAAGACACGGCTGGCCATGTGGAATCAGATAAGGTAGAAGGCCTCAAAGGGATCAGTAGAGCCCATCCCAACTTCCACATCAGTGTGGCTGCACACCTCCAACAGGGCCACCAGTTCCGGCTTGGGGCGGAGGGGGGGAGGGATGCCATAATCATCCACAGGGGCCAGGGTAGGTGGGACAGCTCCAGGAGACAGTAGTAAGCAGCCCCGCGGGAGTATGTATACCCACGGGAACCCTGCACACTGATGAAGT
>QEPC01015345.1:1531-41699 GCA_003113815.1 Sphenodon punctatus | reverse complement strand
CTATTTGTTGCATTTATAGGCCTCACGGAGGCCTTTGACTCCGTACACAAAGCACAATTATGGGACAAATTAAAGTAGATGGGAATTCCTGGGGATTTGTTAGTTAATCTTCATCAAGATACTAAGGCGGTGGTAAGACTAGACAGAAGAGTTAAACAGCAATTCCCCCTGGGTTGGGGGGTTCAGCAGGGATGTCTACTCGCCCCCCTACTTTTCAACTTGTATATTGATGATCTAGTGCCCACCATTGATGAGAGCAATCCAATGCCTCTGAGGATCGGAGAAAGGCCATTATCTTGTTTAATGTATGTGGATGATATTGTTGTTTTTTCACAAGCAAGATTTGGACTGCAGCAAGCCCTAATAACATTACAGGGCTACTGTATACAAAATGCCCCCTCAATGTGAATAAGTCAAATGTCTTGACTTTCGGCAAAACCTGTAAGAACTCAAAATCTAAATGGTATCTCGGTGGGCAAGAATTGACACTAACTAAGGAGTATATACATACCTAGGAGTGGTTTTTGCTAGGCGGAATTGCTGGAAGAAGTTAGACAGGTGTATTACCAAAGCAGGAAGTGGGGGCTCTTTTAAGACTATACCATGCAGCCCCAGTAGCTTCAGTGAACCAAATGCTGGACATTTTCCATGCGAAAGTGGTCACTGGCCTCACTTCTGGGGGAGAAATAGCAATGCTGGCTCCAGGGGACAAAGCTGAAGTCCCCCAGAACGCTTTCTGTCGGGCTATTCTTGCAGCCCCTAGAGCAACACCTTGCCCTATGCTGAGATTGGAGTTGGGGCTCCTACTCATCTCCGCTCACCTTAATTTGAGGTTTCGTCTCTTCTGGAAGCAATTGGCTAAAGAGGGTGAGGGTATGGATCGAATGTGCTACCTGGAGCAAAAAGAATATCAGGGTGTGCCCCAATATCTGTGGATGAGACACCTTAAGAAATCAGCTGCAGTGATGGTCCTACCGTTAGGAGAGGATGGGCTCCCACTTGAGAGGTTTAGTAAATGTGAGCTTAGAGTAAAAGTGCATGGGTGGGCCCAACAAAAGGATCTAGACCTGTTGGATAATTATAGATCCGCAGGTAGATATTTGAAGGTAAAAATGCCGTTTGGCATGGAACCTTATTTAAGCCAGATACAGGATCCCAGAGGCCGAAGATTAGACACACTAGTACGTTTTGATCTTTTTGACACCGAGGAAGTAAGGGGAAGGAGAGATTCAATTCCCGGGGAGGAGACAACTTGCAGGTGGTGCTCAACCTGTGTGGAGTCACTACCACATATGCTTTTTGTATGCCTGCGCTATGAGATTTTAAGGGAACAGTGAATTGGTGATCTCTTTCCACCCAGCAGTCAAGACCCGGAGGAGATGTTTGTTCTTTTAGCAACTAGCGCAGATGTCTCACAAATTAAGCAGTTGGCCATGTTTGTGATGGCCGTACAGCAAGAGCGCAGAGCCCCCTAGGATATGGACACCCAGTTTGAGTGCTTCGGCTAAGGGCAGTATTGAGAACCCATATGTATAAGCTGAGGTTGGTTATTCCAACTTGTGTGATGGATTTTATGTTTTAATGTGTATTAAAATGTCCATAGAGGTCTGACCTGTTCTTCTTGGATTTATGATTGAAGTTTTAATTTTGTGTATGTTTATTATGTTGTTACTGATAATAGCAAAGTGTTGCTGGTCAATAAATTTACTTACTTTAAAAATGCTCCACCAATGCCTGCCAGCCTGCAATGCCCGGCCAAGTAGGGGTGCCAAGACACCAAGCCCTGCCTGGGCCTCTACCATTGCTCCACCAATGCCAGAGAGCCTGTAACACCCGGCCAAGTAGGTGCCCCGACCACCGAGCCCTGGCCAGGTCTCTGCTGCTGCTCCAACAATGCCAGCCAGCCTGCAATGCCTGGGCACGTAGCAGCGCCAGCCACAGCTACTGTGCCCTGGCAATCCAATGTAACCTGCTGCTGCTGGTACTGCACATCAGTCATTTGCGCCTCCCTCTTGTAGATGGGTATAGCGCGGATGAGTGAGTCGGCGAGCGGGGTCTGGGTGTCCACAAGGTTCACCACTGGGCAAGACTTGCCCAATTTGCAGTAGAGCTTCTTGAGCTCAGTCAAGTATGATGCCAGCCTGAAATGCCCAGCCAAGTAAAGGTGTCAGCCACTGAGCCCTGGCTGGGCCTCTGCTGCTGCTCCACCGATGCCTGCCAGCCTCAAACGCCCAGCCGAGTAGGGGTTCTAGCCACCAAACCCTGACTGGGCCTCTGACGCTGCTCCACCAGTGCCAGCCTGCAATGCCCCCCCCCATGGGTGCCAGCCACCAAGCCTTCGCAGCCTCTGCTAGCAGGCCATGACAACACGCGCAACCCCACTTTGGGCACCAGCAGGCACCAGAGCTGGCACCAGGGTTTGTGAGGCCATGTGTGAAGTCTTGGTGTGGGCCCTAATTTGCATAATTAGTTCCACCTAATTATGCAAATGTGTACATTTACATACATTTTACTCCCTCTGGACAGGAAGGTGATTCTCCACCCCTATGAGTGGCCATAGACAAGCATGGCCTCCAATGCATTCCCCCTCCCACTTCCCCAGCCAAGCATCTACCACCACTCCAGGAATGACTGCATCCACTGCCTTACTGGGGGGGGAGAGGCTTAGTCAGCATGGCCTCCAAGGCCTGTTTCTTCTTGCTGCCGGTGTTGCCCATGCCTTGTAAATGCACATGATGTGACTAGTCCCTGCCCCCATAATCAATTCACACTGCCTTTACCCCATAACCAGTTCATTTGCATCCCCGACCCCATATAATCAATTCACGGTGCCCCAGGGGCACAAATTAAATGGGCATGGGTGGGGGACAATGTGAATTGATTATATGGGGGTGCAAATGAACTGGTCATGGGGTGTGTGTTAGCAATAATTTATTAAGAAAAGCTAGTGCAATAGCAGCCATAATAATCTAAGAACCATATTGGCAGATTTTCCAAGGTACAACAGATATTGCTTTACATCCTAAATTCTCACCTAAGGTAATATAAGTAAGACAGTTGTGAGAATGTGCCCCTTTTTACATGGGCCTCTCCCATCCATGAACCCGCAGACTTTATCTGCATGCGCTCCTGCCTAACACGCATCCTCACTCACCCCCCACTTGTCCCCATGCATGGAGCAACCAGGGGAAATGGCAGTTACTCTGTGTGTGTGGAGGGGGGGGTAGAGTGGGGATGCGTGTGTGGCCATGTGCATGTCCTGCTCACACACCAGCACTTGAACGGACCCCCCCACCCAGCGTAGCCATGAAAAAATGACCTGTGAGGAGCCAGTCGAAGACGAACAGAAGGCTGCTACCATGTAAACAAGGTACTTTGAGATGGCTCCAGACATTCTCACAACACCGACCTTTCCAGCCCTGCATGGAATTTTTTTCTTATATGCCTATAAATGGTTGGAAGGAACTTTCAGTCCAAGGGGGAGAGTGCTTTTTTATATTAGAGGAGCTTGCGACCATCATGTGGTCTATTATTTGAATAGGGTGAGCATGCAGAACCCAGTTGTGAGAATGTTGGGAGCTGTTTCAAAGAACCTTCTTTACAAGTAATAACCTTCTGATCACTAATGTGGGGAGGAGTTGTTTGTAAACAAACAGCTTTATCTCCCAGTCTGATCGATGTCCCTGTGTCGTCCTCCTCCTCCTGCTGCTGTAGCAGCAGCAGCAGCACTACTAGAAGGCAGAGGCAGGTGAGGGATGGGGACCAGAGCCATAGAGGGGAGGCAGAAGAAATTATTGGGGGAGAAGCTGGATGCAGCCTGCCACTCACCCAGCCAGTCCAGTGTGGAACCCCAGCTGGCCACGGGGCCATATGCAGCCACACATGTGGCACATGTCTGGGGACAGTCCTGGCAGGCACTACTTGGCCTGGCATTTCAGGCTGCCAGGCATTGGTGGAGCAGCAACAGTAGCCCAGCCAGGGCTTGGTGGTTGGCACCCCTACTGTGTCGTGGATTTCAGGCTGGCAGGCCTCCAGTTCTGCTCGCTCTATGCTGGGTTCTCCTGTTCTAGTCACCATCACGGCAGGAGTGAGAGGGCTACAGGAGTGTCTCCGGTGCCCAAAGTGGGTTTGTGTGTGTTGTCATGGCCTGCAGGAAGAGACGGGAAGCCCAGAAGAACATTTGATTTCAGCAGCCTTTGACCTCTCTGCATTTCAGTTTTCCCAGTTCTAAACCAGAGGGCTGCTGTTCTGGGAGCTCACAGGAGATAGAACCTGTATGGGAACTAGGCTTGTGGTACGCAGTTCCAATTGCTGTTGAATATCCAGCCTCTTTGCGGGGTAAAGAAGAGATCTCTTAAATGCTTCCCCTTCTTCAGAAGAACTTAGGCTCGGCACGTGGACCCTAGGGGTGCCTGCCCGATTCCTGTTGGGGCATGGCTGACCATCTGAGACTCTCAGATGCCTGCCAGCCTGCAATGCCTGGCCAACTATGGGTGCCAGCCACCAAGCCCCAAGCCTTCCTGGCCTCTGCTGCTGCCTCTGCTGGCTCTCAGATGGCCAGCTCTGGTACCACAGGCACCCCCAGGGGTCAAGCACCGAGGCTGCCTGTTCGGGCAACCCAGGGAGCCAAGCACCAAACCTTCCCGCTCTCTGCTGCTGCTGCTGGGTCTCTGGCCTGCCATGTCACTATGGGCACCTCTGGAGTGCCCCAAGCCTCCTGGCGGCACCAAACCTTCTGAACGTTCAGGGGGGTCCAAACTTTGCCTGACCAAACTCCCAAACCCGAACTAAAATTTTAGTCCGAACGTCTTAACATCCAAACTACGTCCTGTTTGCACATCCCTAGACCTGGAAGGAAGGACAGCCAATGTTCAATTTTTTTCAGACATGACTATGTCTGCATTCGTTTTGCAAGGAGCTATTATTTTGAAGAACCTAGAACTTTGGGTTGAACATTGGACCATTCTAAATGAATAAAAAACAAAATAAAACTCTTTTAAAAATACGGAATGCCTTTCAAACTTCAAGTCATGCTAGTAGTCATTAACTCAGGAGTGCTGCCTCATTGATTACAAAATATTTACTTTTTCAAAGAAGGGCTATTAGCATGAGCAAATATTTGGCTCTTAGATGGCTCTCAGATGGCCAGCTCTGGTACCACAGGCACCCCCAGGGTAAAACATGAAATAATTAATGTGAGTTAATGATACTTACATAACTTATTTTCAAGGAATATAAAGCACTGATTTTAAACCTGTATCAGTCAATTAATATTCACAATGTGAACCATAATCCATCCGTGTGGTTTACATACTCCTTTGGTGCAACTAATTGTTGATGCTACTGCTATGATGAACTGTGTGTGAGCCTATCTCATTTCTCCTTTGCAGTTGATTCCTAATACTTCATGACATATGCACCAGGGATATAAGTCTCATTTGTATGTTAAATCTCAACACATGTTCTCTGAATACTATTCATAAATATCCATTCCCTATTTGCACATTCACTTATCACTCTCAGGATAACATTGCTTGCATGTACATGAGCAAAAAGAATAGTCTTCCAAAAAGAAATTGCATTATGCCCCTCAACACTACAGGAAAATTTATTTGCACACAGCAGCATTAAAACTTACACCCATATTAAACATGAAGCAATTCAAAATATTTCCCGAGCTAAACTAGACAGATCTATCCCATATGCATAAATTGGGTTTGCTAAAATAAAATAATTCATACTGGAGATACGCAACACACATTTGTAATTGCACACATTCAGGAATTCCTGAAGCACAAATAAATGTGGGGATGACTGAGTATTTTGTTGCTGAAACTAAGATTTCTTCTTTCTCTAATTTGTGTACATTACTGATCTTTCTATCAGAGAACAGAAGTTGGTCATTAACATATCAATGTATCACCCTAAATCCAGTAGTGGCAAAATAACAAGAAAAAAATATACACACACTGCCATATGAAAGGAGATGGCAATAATAAATTTCAGATCTATGCAAAGAAAATGGAAAGCATGTAAAACATTATGGCCATGGTTCAGCTATTGAAGAATTTGCAAGGGTGGAGTGAGCAAGTGTGGACAAATTGTGCCAAATGCACCTTGCAGGCTGATTCAGCTGAAGCACTTTGAAGCTGGAGTAAATTCCCAGGAGACAGTATAGGAATCATTAGGAATTATGGGGGGAAGTGTGGTTGCTATGCAGAGCAGTGTGGAACATGATATGAGACCGTGGTGCAGGAGCGGAATCGAGTCTCACCAACATGCAGTAGAATGACGGGGAGGTGCAGGAGCAGGCTCAGCTAGAACGCCGGCGAGCTTTGCATGGGGGAAGAGGACTGCACTGCAAATAAATGGATGTTGTGAGCGAATTGGTAGGGTCCTCTTCCCATTTGCTCTTCTCTGGTTAAAAACCCATAGTGCACACTGCTTCCCCTTATTGTGGCTCAGTGCCACCTTTCCATTTCTGCACTGTCAAGTGTCCACACATCAAGACAAGCATGTCCAAGCTGTTGCCATGGGAAATTCAGAGAATTTCGTGTGCCAGCCTACGATGTTTGGTGATTGCCCACAACTCTATGGTTAAGCTGCCATCAGCTTCTCTATATGCTTTTTAGCTCCCTTTTGGTTTTGCCTCAGAAATTTTGGTGCTTGTAATGACCACATTTCCTGAATAGGATATTTGCCTCTTCAAAGTGTGAAGGAAAGGCAAACTGTTTCACGTGCTTGTGAATGTAGATTTTATAATTTTTTAATTGTTCTTTATAGATTCATACTTGCCTACTCTCATTTCTTGCATAATACAGCCGAGAGAATCTTACCCAGTAATGTCTGTATTGGGCCTCTAATATCTATATGACCTATATCTTGTCCTTTTGAAAAACATTCAATTTTGATTTAAATATTTCAATTCATCCAAAATCTAGTGTATTACTTGGGACGTTGTTTGAGTGTTTAGTTGCACATACTGTTGCAAATTAGCACCCAGTCTGATTTATGTCTTCATTTGCTACTTTAAGGAAAGCTTCTAACATGTTATCCTACTATCCCATACATGCTAGAGCCTCCCGAGGTTGGGATGGGGAAAATAGGGCACCAGGGGATGGAGGTGGGGGAGTCAAAACTTGGACCGGTTTTCCATTGACTTCAATAGGAAAATTTCCCATTGACTTGATGCCACTGGCTATATACAAGTCAGACAAATTGTGATAGCGCAAACTTATTAACCTATCTGTTGTTGGTACATTTGATCTAAATCCTGTTCCAGTTGGTGACGAAGGGGTTTTTACCACTGATCTCTGAATATAAATATGTGCGTGTAAATATTCTATGGGTGATTTCAGACGTTATGTGGTTAAATTCACCACAGTGAATCCTACCCTGGTGTGAATGGCTCCACCATAGGCCATGGTGAGACGCGCCACTCCAACAGGGGTGGCACCACTGGCCAGGGCCAACCAGAGTGAACACGGGCTGGGGGAACCTAACAGATGTGACGCAGTGGCGAGAACCACGGTGGGAGCCCTATAAGGCACCGGGGTGATGCGGACACAAACATGGCCGCCTGAGGGCAAATGAAGCCAAAGACAGCGGAGGGAGCCACCCAGGTAAGGGAAACATGAAGGGAGGAGGTGGAAGGAGCAGCAGCGTGAGCAGTGCTCACAAACAGCGGCCGCATGGAAGGCGCGCGTACTTCAAAACAAGAAGTGCACACACAACAAAGGGGAGCAGACCATGGGGGCAGAGGGAGGAACACATGGGGGGGGCAGGGAAACTGAGGAGGGGCCAGCATGGTCAGCCCACCAGGAGGGGGAGGGGGCAGGAGCCCAGCGGGCAAGGGGAAGGGGACCCAGCAGCCCAAGGAGACAGGAGGCAGCACAAGGCACAATGAAGCACAACAGGCATTTATTGTGGACACAAGCAGCACTGGCCAGGTGCAGAGACATACAGCATGTCCGCGCGTGAAGCCAGGGCACGGGAGAAGGGACAGCCTGTCTCTTATACACATCTAGATGTGTATAAGAGACAGCCTGTATGCTGACGTGCCCAACCCCCGGGAGTACCGCTATGCCAAGCGCATCAGGGCAACGCTGGCTCATCACGTTGAGTGCCTGGCCCATCCCTGAGGCCCCTGTTGACCGGACCCTCCCAGCCGGACCTGCACTGTGACCGCAGTCACACCAATGCTGCTGTAGCCCTGTACCTGCATGAAATAAAGCATTCAGACAGATTTAGGTGTGCCACCGACATTTTATTCTGCTTCCCCATTCCCGCCCAATACCCTGTTACACCCGTGTGCCCTTGTGTCCATCTCCCCTCCAACCCCCCTCAGTGTTGCCAGGTGCCCCCTCCCTTCCCCATCCCCTATGCTGACCTGCCCCTGCCTCTATCCCTCCCCTCCCCCTGGTGTCCCTTGGCCGGCCCCTCCCCCGGGCAACCGGGATGACCAAGGCTACCCACCCCCCCTCATCCAAGGTGGAGGAGGAGATGCTGTCAGTCACCTGGGCCGGGAGGCCTGCCCCTACCCCCTGTCCAACGCCCCTGAGGGACCCCAGCCCCTCCCCCCCTGTGCCACCTGTTGCCGTATTGGGGTCTGGGGGACCAGCTGTTGGCAATGCAGATGTGGGTGAACAGGTCCCCGGATCCGCAGTCCCTGATGCTGTTGGGGTGGCTGGGGTGGTGGCATGGGCAGGACTTGTGGTGCGGCAGGTGGGGGTGGAGGGGGCACGTGTCCAGGTGCTGGCACAGCACCCGGTGGGGCTGCTGCAATGATGAAGGCACTCAGGGCCCATGCCTGCAGGAGGAGGGATGTGCCCTGCTCTAGCGAGTGGTCTAGCTTCCGTCCGAGCTCTACGGCCCAGTGGTCCTGCCGGTCTGATTGGGCCTGGAGTGCCTCCAGTTGCCATTTGGTGTCCCGCTTCTGTAGCCGCCAGTCCTTCCTCATCTCTGCCACCAGTGCCCGGTCCCTCCCCTCCACCTGTTGCAGTACCCTCATTGTCCCCTCTTCCAGCCTGTTGACAGCCGCCAACATATCCTCCATCTGGCGTGTGCTAGTTGCCACTAGCTCCTGTGCAAGGTCCTCCCTCCACCTGTGCGCCTGTGCTCGGTGCTTCCGCATCCTCTGGGCTGGCGGAACTGGCGGCCCCAGGCCACGGCCCTCCCGTGCTTGATGTGGCTCTGTGGAGAGATATAGGGGTCAATTCATCATGTGGGGTGCTGTTCCCCAGCCCCCCTTCTGTCTCCATGCTCTGTGCGCTTCTGCCCCCCCGGCATGGGCACCACCCACCTCCTGTGCTGCTCCCTCTGCCTGTGCACCATCCCTGCCTTTTGGGGCTGTGGGGGATGGACAGCTGCCATCCCCTTCCACTGCCTTGCCCCCCCATTGGGGTCCGTGCATGTGCCCTGCCCTTACCTGCTCCCTCGGTGTCCATTCCCTCTGAGGCTGGGCGATCGCTGGGGCTGCTGTCTGCCTGGTCTCCGGGTAAGCATCCCGTGAGGGTCAGGGCGATGGTCTCCTCCACCCCCTCCATCTCCTCGGAGTCTGCTGGGGCGTGTGTACCCTCGCTGGAGGTAGGGCTGGGGTGCGTCAGCTGCCTGTGCCGGCGGTCCCTGGCATCTCCTCCATGTTGTCCGTGCCCTGTGCTGGGGCTTGCTCGGGGATCTCCGGCTGCAAGGGGGGGTGTCCTCCTCCATGGGCCGCTCCTCCTGGGTGCCCCCTACTCCCGAACGCTATGCCACTATGGAGCCCTTGCGGTGCAGCACCCGGCTCAGCACATCCATGTAGGGGGAGGCACGTGTCACCCACCCAGAGCGCCGGTTGTTGTCAACTATATTCTTGAACCCCATTCTCAGTTCCTTTATTTTTGTCCAGCACTGTGTGAGCGTTCTGTCATATACGGCCTCCCCCATCTTCATGGCTATCAGGGCGAACACCTGTTCATTCCTGGCATTGACTGCCAGCTCGCCCTGCATCTCAGGTGTTGCCCAGATGTTTATGAGGTTGTGGGTCTCTTGGAGCCCCCACTGCCCCCCCTTTTGTACCATCACCTGGGTGCCAGCCCATCCGCTGCCTCTTCCTCCTCCGTGGCCGCCACCGCCTGGCCCTGGCTCCCTCCGACCTTGGCTTCCTCTGGGGCGCGTGCCCTCTTGCTGGTCTGTTTGGGGGAATGATGGGGGCTGTTGGGTGGGCTCCTGGCGGCTGTGGTCCCTTCCTCCCTCCTGAGCCCCTCCTCTCCCCTGCTCTGACCACCTGCTCCTGGCTGCACCCCCTACCTTCTTCCTGGGTGGCCCCGTGTACTGCTGGGTGTCCCCTGCTGGGTCAGGTCCCCCCCCACCTGCTGCTGCTGCTGCACCTCCTCCTTGCCCACTCGCGCCATCCTCTGCTTGGTTTCCTCCACCCTCCTCTCCATCACCTGCTCCGGCATGTTCCACGACTGCTGCCTGCCCTTTAAATCTCTCTCCGTGTGCCACTTGTTGTCAGTTGCCTAGCAGCGATGCTGCATGCCATCATCACGGCCTGTGGTCATTTCCTTCCACTGCGTCCAGGGTTTTCCCTTCAGATGTTACTTTTCATTCACCCCTGCCGTGGTGAGCATTCACCACACTTCTGGACCTCCTCCCACCCTGACCTCACGAATCATGGTTAGGTTCACCCCGGCCCGTGTTTGACTGTGGTGAACATCTAGATGTGAGTCAACAGACATGCAAGGCTCTTTCACCACCGTCCGCATTTGACTGAGGTTGACTGTGGTGAATGCCAGAAATGTAACATCTGAAATCACCCTATCACATGAACAGAATGCCAGGGGCGTTCAACTAGAATGGTGCATGGGGTCTAGTATTTGTATTTTTATTTTTATGGAATTTTGTGGCATAATAGTGCAGTGTGACTGCCAGTTTGACAGGCCTGTAAGGAAAGGAAAAAGTTAGAACTGATTTTAAATCTTCTACCAATTTTTAAAGGATTTTTAAAAATTAAAAATAATATTTTGGATGGTCACTCACATGGTGACCCATCAATCAATATTAGATTGGTTTGAGATAGTACAATTGCCTACTGAAACTTGCTCTGTGCACTGTCTCTTGTTGCTCATGGTGAGGTGCAGCAGAGATACATTCTGCTACAGAATAGCTCAACTAATAGAAATATAAGCCCCCACCCCAACAGCACCCGCTCAAGAATAACCTCAAATGTGTCAGCTCAGCATGCAGGCAAGGAGTGGCAGAAGAGTGTGGGTGATTCTAATAAATTGTCAGAGAGAACCCCAAAACACAAGCACAGCCCCTAGGAAAATGACTCAATGTGTCAGCTCAGCAGCCAGGCCAGAAGGCACTAAGTGTGGTTTCAGGCAGGAGAAATTCTAATTGTCATTTAAAAGGTTCTGAATCTAGGAACTTGCTTCAGTTGGTATTTGGAGTTTGTGGTGGATAAGTAATAGCATTTTCTTACAGTAGGTAGCCACCTGTGCACTTTCTCACTTACCTGTAAAGCTTTTTGCCATTACAGCTTTCCAGTGTGAGTAAGAGCAATCTAATGGCTGCTTTAAGTTGTGCCAGTAATTAAGATCATCAAAGGGTCAATGCAGCAACGAGAACAAGGGTATAATTATAATAGGGACAGACAGCACAGCTGCCCTGGAGCCTGTCAGCCAAAGGGTCGGGGCCCATGCTTTCTCTTGCAACTATCACTTGCCTTTTGGAGGGTGGACATTACATTCCAATGTACCTACACCATGGAGCAAAGAGTAGGGCTGTAGCGGAATATCGCAGCGGTAGCTATTTCTGGCAGAAACAGTGTTTCCGCAATTAGTGGAACGGCATAGCAGAGGCTTTCATTCCGCTAGTTTTGTTCCGCGGTTCCGCTTATTTAATTCCGCTACTTAGTGGAATCGTGGAAACATGACATTTTCGCTACTTCCGCAATTCCGCCAGCGCCACAATATAGCGGAATAGCGGTTTCCCGCAATTTCCGCAATTCCACGATTTGCAGAATTCCGGCGGAATTCCGGCGGAATTAGCGAAATGTCCGCAGAAAAGTCGCGGTGTGGTGCGGGCAATTCCGAAATGGTGGAACGGAATCGTGGCGCGGTAACAGCTGCTGCTGCATCAGGCCTAGCAAAGAGCAACCGGGCCTTTGGACAACTCAATCTGAATCACACACCCCTGTGCTCGCTGCTGTGTCCCACAACAGCAGCAGTTGCTATGTACATTTTGCCACCCTAAGCAAAATATGAAAATATATTTTCACCCCCTTCCTACATCTTCAACCACTCAAGCTAGGTCTTGCAATGCAGAGAAAGGAAGAAGTATCTCTACTAATTGACTGTCCAGTGGGGAGCAGCAGGACTCCCCTCTACTTAGCCAACATTAGGCGGGTGGGGAAATGATCCAAGTACACTCATCTTCCAGGGGGGAAGCTTACACAGTGGGCAGGGGAAGAAACTCTCCTAGTTACTTTGCCATCTTACATTTTCCTGCCCTAGGTGTCCACCTACTCTGTCTACCCTGAAAGATGATTCTGTTGCTATGCCAGCTGCGGCTCTGGGGGTATCTCCCTGTGGAGATATCAGGATGCCGGATATTCTACACTATAATAAAATTTTCAGACATCTAAATCTGTGTGGATGGTATATCTTTAAGATCATGTTTGTCTGTCAGTTCAGTCTAGCCTTGCAGAAATACACGCTCATATATTTATCCAGCAAGGAGTAGTCTCCAGCAAACACCAAGAGACAAGCTCTTGAGAAAGAGTCTGGGCAATATCCCTCAAGCTCTGTCTTAGGTTTCCTTCATCAAAACGTGCCAAACACCACAAAATCAATATTACAAAAAGAATACATTAAACAAATCCATAGATTATAAATTGGGTTATTGTGCTATTATGTAAAATAAATTTCTTTTCCCCTGGTGTGAATAATGTGTTTGCTATGTGGGCAGTGAAAGATTTATGATAGCTCTCATTTGCCTGTTTTTTAAGTGCTTCAGGTTTATAAATGATGTGATGGATAAGTACATTATTGTCACTTAGTAACCTTAACAGGTTTTAAAATGATTTTTCTTTGGTGTTGCAATATTAAGCATATCACAAGATCACTGCAAAGACTGTGCTGTGGTAGGGTCAAGGAAGTAGCTTTGTATGCAATCCTATTGAACTCTAGGTTGCAGCATCTGGCAGTTCATACCAACTATTTTAACAACTGGAGCATAGCCCAGGTTATATCCACTTTTCATAACCAAGCCTTGTGTGCTAGGTAAGGAGGGGACCATCACTGTGAAACATTACACTTCCTCTGTGTCCCAAAGGGATTCCTCCTGTGGTTTAGTATCCCTATTGGAGCTGAAATGAGTACCCACAAAAATGGGCAAACCTGACAGAATTGCAGTACTTGACCTGACTCTGTAACATTGAGTACTAACTGGTACCTGATTAATGCCTGATGGGCTACCAGAAGCATTGAAACACTGGGGTTTGTCCTGATTTTTCAACTTCCTATACGATTTTCTGACTTCTGGTATAGATTTTTTTTTACTTCCCAATTTCTTTACTGATTTATTGATTGGTACCAGTCAGTAAATCAGTAATGGTAATACTGGGTAATTTTGCAAAATTGGGTATCTGATTGGTACTCGGGTGGTTCAGTGGGCACACAATACCATACCAGAAATGACCCGCAGGTAAGAAATAAACTATGTATTTCAGCTCTGTTCCTCAAGTAGTTTTTTTTACTTCTGCTTATTACACCAATCACAGTCATCTCAGTGTATTGCCTTGTCATTTCCCAAACCTGTTTATTGTTAGAGATAACCTAAAAAATGCAGGCAGCAGACAGCAATATATTAATTCATTCAATTTCTACCCCACCCTTCCCACAAAGACTCAGGGTGACTCACAAAAATATTAAAAACATAAAACCTACATAAACATATATTGGCACATAAAAGCCATTTAAAATCCCTAAACCATGTCCACCAACCCTCTCCCTAACCCCTGCACCCAGTCCCTCCCAACTCTATCCCAGCCTGCCAAATGCCAGGCCAAACAAAAAGGTTTAATCTCTTCTGCAAGATGAGCAGGCTCGGGCTTAGGTGGATCTCCAAGGGGAGCAAGTTCCATAATTATGGAACAGCCACTGAGAATTCCTCTCTGCATGACTATGTTTGTATGAACCTCATGGACAGTTGGTACTCACAAAAAGGCACCATTGGCTGACCTCATAGGTTGCGACGGAACATAAGGGAAGAGGTGGTCTTTCAGATACCTAGGGCTAGGGATGATGTGGCAGCAGCTGTTACCGTGCTGCGATTCCATTCCGCCATTTTGGAATTGCCCGCGACACACCGTGGCTTTTCTGCTGACATTCCCCTAATTCCTCCAGCATTCTGCAAATTCGGAAACTATTGAAAAAATTGCAGAATTGTCGGAAACTGTCGGAAAACCGCTGTTCCGCTATTTTGTGGCACTGGCGGAATGGCGGAAGTAGCAGAAATGTCATGTTTCCGCTATTTTGCGAAGTCTGTGGAAGTAGTGGAATGAAATTAGAAGAATGAAAGCCTCTGCCATGCCATACCACTAATTGCAGAAATGCTGTTTCCGGCGGAAATAGCTACTGCTGTGACATTCCGCTACAGCCCTACCTAGGGCCCAAATAATTTAGGGATATAAATTAATCTTTAAATCCCCTTGAATCATGCCTGGAAAGCTATTGACAGACACACATTCTTTGGCTCTGATAGACCTCTGGGGGAAGGGGATTCCACAATACTGGGACAGCATCAGAGAATGCCTTTGTCTATAGCACCAATAATATGTCTGGCACATTTGTTCACTCCAAAAAGCACGTTTGGGCTTTCCCTCCCCATGTCAGGTCATGCCACCACTGAGCTGACATCATGTGTGTTAACACACTGAGACAGGACTCAAGGAATCCAAGATGAGAAAGGAACAAGGGGTCTGGAAGCAGGGGAAAGAGGAGCTGAAAACAAGGAGGAATAAATAAGGGTTTGGGAAGTTACAGAGAACAGGACTTGGGAACAAGGAGCCTGGAACCTAGAGACTCGCAGCAAGACCTGCAGGCTCGAGGGGAAAACAGGGGCTGGAAGCTTGAGAGGAAACATTCCAAGTACCATGTCTGAGGAATGAGACTAGAGCAACAAGGACATTTTTTTATATAAACTCCCTCAGGGACCTGTCTCTAATTAATGATTGATTCTTCAGTGCTAGACAAATCACTGGTGCTATATATAAAGGTGTTCTCGGCTGCTGCCCCAGTATTGTGGAATCCCCTTCCCCCAGAGGTCTATCGGAGCCTAAGACTGAGCAAATTCTGGAGGCAGTGTAAACCCTTTCTTTTTGGTAAAGTATTCAGCAGGTGGGAATAGGGGTAGATGGGTTTAGGGGAAAAGGTGGGTGGATAGAGTGTTTAAGGGATTTTACGGTATTTTGTGTGTTTTTAAATAACATAAGCCACCCTGGGTCTTTAGGGGAGGAGTGAGGTAGACATTTAAATAAATAAACAATTAATCTTAGGGCACACTTGTCCACCCACTGAAGTCAATGGCCACTTTCACATGGATGCCACCCACCCACAAACACCTGGAAACACCCATCGGATGGGTGTAAGAGCGTCTGTGTAAATGTCCACGAGTGGGTGGGGGCGCATGCCCGACCCACCTACCAACACCCATGGAGCAGCCGCGAGGGAGCCAGAGCCCTTCGTGGGTGGAGATGGGTGTCCAACACCCGAGCGTCCATGTAAAAGCGAAAACACCCACACCCACTTGGACCGAACCGGTGGAGGCCCACTGCACCAGCACCATGGGGCAAGCATGCATCACCATGCAGACACGCCCATGGGGGGTGGTGACACCGGATGTCCGGCCAAGAGCCCATAAAGGAGGACGGAACCATGGCACACACGCACGGGTTCCCATGATGGCAACCAGGAAGGCCCACGAGAAGGCTATGGGAGTTGACGACACCCCATGCACAGGAAGGGGCTGGGTGAGCACTGGGAACCAGGAGTGCCCGGGGGGGGAGAGCCCCGACAAGGTGGTGCGAGGGGGGGGAATGTGCCCCAGGAAGAAGACACAAGGGGGGGGCCTGGAACGCTGGTATGGGGGGTGGGTCCCAGATGGAAGGCACAAGAGAGGGTGGCCAGAAGGCACAGGGGGGGCACCCTGGCAGGGGGAAAACTGGGAGGGAACAAACCAGGATGTAATACAGCGCATCTGTCCCGGCACAGAGGGGCTGCATGGATGCCCCCTTCGGTCGAGAACCCCCAACCCGGCACATCGCAGGGGCATGGCCTGAGGAACAGCAGTGAGAGAGAGGTGAGTGTGAGGTAAACCCCCCCTCCTGCACGGATGGGAGGGCCGCGCCTCAGGCCTGGCACCATCGGACAGGGAACACAGGGCAGGGGGCAGCTGCATACCCAGTTCCCCATCCCCGCATGACAGCTCCCAGACAATGGAGCACCACACCACCGGGACGACAGCCAAGGAGCGACCCCCAGACAGCCAGGTGAGCAGGGGGAAACCCCAGGGGAGAAAGGGGGGGCAGGCCCCACGGCTGCATGTAGGGGGCCAGCAGGACCCAGAGTAACCCCTAATGCACTACCCCAACAGGACACAACCACCATCATGGCTACCACATCCACAGGGTCGTCTCCATGCCACCAAGCCCCCCCACATGCAGGTCCCAAAAGGGGGAGCCCTGGTCCAGGCAGGACATCAGAGACTTAATACGTGCATGGGGGTCTGAAAGGGTCCAGCACGACATGGTGCACAGCTACAAGATCAGACAGGTCTATGAAGCCATCGCCCAGGAGATGCAGTGGCAGGGGTACATAGGGATGTCACGCAGTGCAAGCAGCAGGCAAAGGACTTGAGGTTGGGATATAAAGATATCAATGACAACAATCTCAAATCTGGCTGGACCATGTGCACAGCGAAGTTCTAGGAGGATCTGCACAAGTTTCTCTGCATGGATGGGGACATCGTGGCCTCCCATACACATGGCAGTGCCTTTGCCAGGGGCAGGTGCAGGGCCACCACGCAACCCCCCCCAGATCGACCCCACAGAGCAGGGGGGAATGCCCCTGGTGAGGTCAGCCAGAAAGTGGGAGGTGACAGCCCCACCCCACGGGGGGAGGAGGCGCCCCGGGGATCCGAACGCCGGACCACCACACTCCGTACATGCCCCCAACACCCACAGGCCTACAAGCCACAGGGACATGGGGCACGCACAGAGCAAGTGGAGACCTGGGATGGTCCCCAGGAATCAGAGGAACAGGATCCAGGTACGATTGCCCCAGTGGGGCCAGGAGGTTGGGGGGGAGGATGGCCCAGATGGAAGTGTAGCGGCCAGAGCACAGAAAACACTAATGGTACCCCTACCCATTGCAGCACAAGGTAGCCTGGAGGTGCATGAGGTGGAGGTTGCAGAGTAGGAGGGGGCCCCAGCATCTCCACCACCACCAGGTGGGCGACCCTCCATGGTGGGTCACACTGGCTGGGGGGCCACAGGGGGGCCAGGGGTGGAGGTACAGGGTGGGGGTGGGGGGCGCCAGGGGGCATGCAACCACAACCAGCAGGGCCCAACAGAGGTGGGGGTATGGGGGGCAGGTGGGAGGGGCGGGTGGTCCCACAGCGGCTCCCACAGCACACCTGACTGTCAAGGGACCCTCCAGTGTTGATCAGCTGCCAGGGGGGTCATCCCGTGACAGGGCAGGGCTGGGGGACCCCACAGGGGAGGGCTGAGGGTTGCTGCCACATTATGAGGGCTGCCCCACCAGGCCCTCCGGGTCAAGCAGTAGTGGCCAGCGGAGCACACAGGCCAGAAGCACTAACAATGTGTCCAAACTCCCATTCACAGACCAGGTGCCCGCTCACGTGAGGGGAGCAGCTGCCGGCAGCATGGAGCGGAACTGGAAGATGCGGGCCAGGAACCAGCACCGGAGGGAGGACCTCAGCAGGAGGAGTCGCAATTGTTAGCTGAGGTGAACTCCTGGGAGCTCACGCTCACCAGGGAGCTCATCAGAGGGGAGGGGGAAATGGACCGGGAGATCCTGGCTGCCATGATGGCCTGGTCCCACACCGAGCACCTCTGGGACAGGCCCCAAGCTGCCTCCCTCCAACGCGAGCAGCAGGACACCTGTGACAGGCTGGAGTGTTAGGCCGAATGACTCATGGACCCTATAGGGGAGGCCATGGAGGCCCTGCGGTGTGACTCCCAATGCGACAGGCCCCACCCATGCCATGGAAGGAGGATTGGCAGCTGACCAACACCATGGCGGCTTCCCACTGGTGCAGGTGCCCCGCCTGCACCTCATCCACCTGTGGTTCCCCCAGCAACAACCCTATCCGGGCCTAGTCCACGGGGTACCCCTCCCCCCTCATAGGTCAGCTGGACCTGCTTGCGGGGCCGCCCTTCCAGGCCGCACCCCCGTGGTCCTGCCCCCGCTGCCACCCTGACCCCTCCACCGGGAGTCGACGCCCCTGCCCCAGGACTGTGCACCTGAGGACGACCAGCCACCCATGGTGGCCACCCCACCTCCTCCGGTAAGGTTGCAGCATGCCGGGCTCCTGCGGGTAGGGGGTGCAACACCGAGGGGACCCCCACTGGGAGTCCGGGGACCTGAATGAGGCAAGACCCCAGTAGGGAAAACATTGTAGAACCCACTCTGAGCACACACACTACACAAGCAGGGGAGCAGCGGCCATTGCCAGAAGCATTTGTACCTGCTCAGTGATGCTGTACTGGAACGGGCATGTGCCATAATACCATGGGTGGGCCGTCCAGGGGCTTGCACCAACAAGGATCACCCTACGGCATGTGTTATGCTCGTGTGGGGAGTCGGGGACTCCTTGGATGACCATGGGGCACCCACTGGCCTGGGCCCCAACACTGGACATCGGTGAGTGCACACAAGTATCACCTACCCCATTCTTGTTTCTTCATGCAGGGGCCATCAGAGGAGGCCGGTGTGGAGCAGCCAGTGGATGACAGGGAGGCCAGGCCGGCCAGCTGGCGAGTGCTGCGGTCAGCTTCAGCCAGGGCACGCCGGCCTGCAAGCCCCAGAGATTTGGCCAAGAGGGGGAGAGGGTGCCCCAGACGTTAACCTCCACCCCCTTCCATTGTACAGTTCCCCCTTCAATAAACATGTTGTACCTCTACCTGGCTGTCGCTTCCTCTGTCCCGGGACATGTGGCCGGGGGGCATCAGCATGTTGGGGGCTCTGTACAGTCCCTGTGCAGCCAACTGGGCTGGGGCCCTGCCAAGTGAGGCCTCATGAAGTTGAGGTGGCCAGAACAGCTGTACGCTGAACCTTCACAGGTGAGCCGGCAAGTGATGGCCAGCAGGGCTTTGCAGGGCCCACGCACCCTGAAGCCGACAGCGAGGGGAGGGCGCTCGCACCCAGGCAACCCATGGGAACCGTTTCCAGTACCCCCTAGCCCACACATGGAATAGAGGCACGGTTGCAGGTAATGGGTAGGACCCAGCTTTATTGAAGGGGTTCTCAGGACTATGGACCTGGGTGTGGGTCATGCACTGCCCAGTGTTCGGCTGCCTGGGCAATGATGCTGTGGCAGGTGGTGTCCCTGTTCTCCTCTGAGATGCACCAGAACGCCCCTGTCTGGGCATGTTGGTACAGGGACACGGGGCCAGCCCTGTGCACCGGTGGTGGGTTAACCAGGGCGGTGCCCCCTTTCTTGCATACATTGTGCAGGATTCACACTGTCAGGATGAGGATGGGGGTGTGGTCCAAGGCAAAGTGGCTCCTGTTCATCAGGAGGCACCAGCACATCTTGAGGAGCCCGAAGGCTCGCTCCACCACGCTGCTGATGACAGGCAATAATTGAACAGGCAGTGGTCTGGGTTGCATGACACTGGATAGGCCCACATGAGCCACGGGCTGAGTGGGTAGGCAGGGTCCCTTATCAGAAGAGGGGCCATGGGAACCCCCTGTATCACGCAGTACAGATTGGGGGTGATCTTCCTGTCGAACATGCATGCATAGAAGGGGGAGGCATGCAGGATACGTGCGTTGTTGCTCCGTCCAGACTGGGCTGTGTACACATCTGTACACAGGCCCCTATGATCCACTATGACCTACAGATCGATGGAGAAGGCCTGTTTTCGGTTCATGTAGTCGATCTTTGCATGAGGGGGGAGTATGATGGGGATGTGGGTGCTGTTAATGGCCCCAATGCAATGTGAGAACCCCATTTCCTCGAACCCACACATCATCTCCTCGGGGTCATGGATCTGGATGACCCACTCCAACAGGAGCTCCACAAGCAGGTCACACACATCATGGAGGGCCCTGTTCATGGTGGCAGTGCCCACCCCGCACTGCTTCCCCATGCTCCTACAGGAATCACCACACCGCCATGGCCATGCGCATCCCTGGTGGCAGCAGGAAGCGCATGTTCATATTCCGCCTCCAGAGGTGGGGGTTGAGGAGCTCCCCCAAGCATGCCAGGAGGGAGCAGGGCATCTGGAAGTGGTCTGACCATTCCCCATCTGTCCAGGTGGCCAACATGTTCTCCCACCAGTCGTTGGTGCGGGAGTACAACCGGTGCCGTCGCAGGGTCGGTAGGGTCATATGGTGGACATACATGTAGAGGGTCCATCGGGCCAGGACAAGCTGGCCTTGATGGGACACCGCAGAGCCCAACAGGGTGCGGCATTGGATGGTTGCCCACCTCGCCCTTCACACGATTGCCGCCCTCCAGCAGTTTGCTGCCCTCTGCCGCTGTACCCCCAGGAGGACAGACTGGTGACCCAGCAGGTGGAACAGGGCTATCTGCTGTAGTAGCATGCACTGCAGCAGGAGGACTGCGCCCAGGAGGTGCAGCAGCATGTCCCTGGGCTGTGGGTCCTTGTCCCCCAGCAGCATGGTTCTGCAGCTCCCCACTCCCAGCCACCCTCTGCTGGCTCATGCCCTGGCCACTGCACGCTCCACTGTATGGCCTGTGGCCATGGCCCATTCTACCCTGGTATTGAGGGAGCTCCTCTGTGTCCACCCAGCCCAGGGTTGCAGTTCTCAGTGTGCTGCTCGGTCCCATGCTACAGCCCCATGGCCCACGCTCAACCGCCCACAGCGGATCCCTTATGTATTGTGTAGGCCGTTGGGGGCAGGGCACCAGTTGGTGCTGCACTGGGGGTGTGCTGTGGATGCAACTGGGTGCCGGGTCCGGCTGAGCATCCCCGCGAGTGCATCGGTCACATGGCCTCTGGGGGGATAGGACCGCATGCTCACACCAGGGTACCCTTGCCTCCGCACCTGCACTACAGTCCCCCCTGCCAGGGTCTGCCTTTGCATGCTGCAGCTGTGTGCGGTGCGGATTCAATGCCTGGTTCAGCTCCTTGCCCTGGCGCAGTGCCCGTTCATGGCCTCCTTAATCTCTCAGCACCTGTGCTGCATCCCTTCTGTCCTGTGTGTGGGTTGTGGTGCCCAGTCCACAGTGGGCCGGTCTATCTGTGGCATGCAAGGTCATCTGTGGGTGAGAGTACCCACTTGTCCCATGCTCGTCCCAGTCGTGGCAGTCCTCCGTCTCCTGCCTGTTGCTGTACCGGAGTGGTCCCCACTGCTGCCATGGCCAGTCATTCTGTGGGGTCCTCAGCTGGGAATGTCAGGGAGGGGTGATCTCCATGTGCAGACATGCTGTTGGCGGCCCCCTGGCTGAGCCCCAATATGCAGCTGTTGGTGGGCTAACCCCTGTCGGCGGAGGATGGCTTCCGGCTCCTGTCGCAGTACATGTGGACGATGGGTCACCAGGTCAGGGCTCCAGCATGCTGGGGCTGTTCCCTCGAGCTCAGCTTCACCCCCCCATGCCAGCCACCTTGGGGGCACCCGCCCGCCGTTGTCGTGCCGTGGACCACTGCAGAGTTAACGGCGCCTCGCCTGCTGATGGAGCTATTCGAGTTCAGCCTCGCCTTGCTGTCTGGGGGTCCTCCTGTTGCTGCCCTGTACACCGGCAGCCTCCTCCATGTCCGCAGCATCCCACACATGCACTCATACATGGGGGCCCTCCTGTGGGACCTGGGCTTGCTGTCCCCCAGGTTGGTTGGCTGCTCCAGACTGGGAACTCCTCTGTTGCAGAGCTCGCTGCCCTTCGATCAGTGAGGGACCTTCCAGCTGTGCGGGCTGCAGCTGCCGGAGAGGACCTTCTCCTTCCCTGATTCCTGGTGGATGCTCATATGCGCTCACAAGGCTTCCGATGGGGCCTGTTTGCCTGGGAGGGTCTAGCGCAGGGGTCGCCGCCCCGGGAGCACTCACCAGACCATTCATGAGCAGCCCGTCGCTGCCACCTGCTTGCAGCCACCCCGCTGCCCTGGCCAGTGCATTGCCTGCCCCCTCGCATTGTGCCTCCAATCGAGCTGTGCACTGCCATCTACATCGCTGCTGGCTGCCACCTGGTTCCCTGGGCCCCATCGCCCCCTCTGGGTGACCGTTGCTCCTTCCCACTTGGGCTGCCCTGGTGCCCTCGCCCGCTCTGCGTGGGCACTCCTCTTCCCTCCTATTGGGCTTCTCTTGGCTGGCCAGGGGTCCACCTGTGCCCCCCCTGCTCTGCCTCTCTGTGCTTGGGGGCCCCCGTTCCCCCAGCGGCAATGAAATGCTGTTATGTGATGGTCTGTCCTGCCTTACTTCTGTTGCTGCTGTGGCGACTGGGTGCCCCTTCCCCTTGGTAGCCCTCCTGCCCTGATCTGTGTGGCTGTGTGCAGGGGGTGTGCTTGGTGTATACTGGTGGGCTCTGGACCTGTGGGGTGGGCGCTGGTTGTGTGGTGTATGTTCCCCTGGCGGCTACCCTGTTGGGTGCTGCTGTCTGAGTTTGCTCAAGGGGTAGTATTGGCAGTGGGAGGATGGCCGGGCACCCCCTGACTCGCCTGTGCATTGGTGTAGCTCTTCTGTCGCCCCCTGTTGGTGTGGGCTGTCTATGGTGGTGGTGATGGATGGGCGGTGGCACCATGGGTGCTGGGAGGCTGAGCATGAGTAGGGGTTGTTGTGTCCCCGGCCTTTGGCCCAACCAATCCCCCTTCATAAAGGAGTCCGGGTTCTCCTCCGGGTGGTGGCTGTCAGCATGTGGGGTGTGCCCCTTGTGCTGTTGCTGGCCCCGGACCTCCCAGGGCCCATTGGTGTGGGCATTCCCCATTGTCCCTGTCCCTTCTCTCCTGCAGCTACTGTTGTCATGCTACTGACAATCTTGCACCTGGGCGCGATGGTGCAGCAGCTGGAACAGGCGGCGTGAGACATGCGAAAAGCAGGATTTCTGTTTGATGGAATCTGTGAGTGTGCTGCCTGTTTGCTGGGCCCTGTGACTGTCCCTCGGGGGGGGGTCTATTCCTTGGTGGCCGGGGCCAGCTCTGATGGCTGTCTCCTCTCCCTTGGTCCCATTCATGATCGCGGAGCGGACCCAGGAGCAGGGGGTGTTGTTGGAGCTCCTCCTGCACGTCCTGGAGTGGCTTCACAGGCAGGACTGCGCACAGGCCGAGCACTGGCACCGGGAACGACGTCGATGGCCCTATTGACTGGGTGTTGTCCCAGGCCTGCTGCCGCTGGCACTGCGCCCCCTTCTGTTGTCCCGTCCCCCTCCCTGTCCCATTGTTGCCCCCTGTTGCTGTTTCCGTTTTATTAAAGGCTTGTGTGTTCCTTCCCGGTGTGTCCATGTAATGCTTTGCTGTGACCTTTCCCCTTGTGCGGGTGCCTCTGAGAGGGGTGTTGGCGGGTTGCCTGTGTTGTGTGAGTGCCTTCCTCCCCATCCCACTGTGGGCTGTGGGTCCATCCCTGTGTGCTTCTGTTGCCTGCTGTGTGTGTGCCGCTCTGGTGTGTGTGGGGGGGGTGGCCTGCCTGGCGCCAGACTGTTTGGGCTCTGTGCTGGGGCAGTGTGGAGCCTGGTCCTTTCTAGCGGCTGTCATCCCATCTCCCTCCGGCCCCACCCGCACGGTTCCTGGCAGCTCAGGGGCGGGGCCATATTGCCTGGCTTCATTTGCCCTCAGTCGGCCATGTTGTGCCGTCGCTGTGACGGGCAAGGCTTCCCCACTGGTCCCGTCTGTCTGTGTACTTGCACAGGTGTTTGGTGGGTGCTCCCTGGGATGGGTGTTTGGCCACTGGATGTTTGCTGGCCCCTCCCCTTTCCTTCCCACAACCCCCTGTGGCACTGTCCGTGTACATGTCTCTCTGCTCGGCGGTGCCGGGTGTTCTCTGGGTGTGCTCACCCACCCATCCACATCCATCTCCACCCATCGGCGCTGCTGTGCCGTCCATGTAAAAAAGGCCAATGACAAAACTCCCTTTGGCCCTTTTCACACAGACCTCTAACACTGATAAAGTGAGTGTTACATTTTATTATACATGTTGCAGGGCTGCAGGTGTGCTCTATGTATAATAAAAATGTAACACCTAATTTATCAGTCTTAGAGTGTTTGTGTGGAAAGGACCATTGTCTTAAAAGGTGCAGGATTTTCCTGACTGTCTCCATTCTAAACTGCTTGAAATCTGTCTTTCATAATGGTGAGCAAGCATAATGCCTAGCAAAATGAGAACTTGATCCTTAGTAAGGAGTCTCTAAGTTCTTCCAGAATAAACAATATTAATGAAAAATAATTAGATTATGTTTTCCAGCACTGATAGGCTTCAGGACCAGCAGAAAATGGTAACACCAGAGCCAAATATATGAACAGAAAGTTGACCCTTTAAGTGAAGGAAATATGTTGGCCAAACTGAATGCTGGTTTTTTCAAAGGGATGAGTTATCCTCATGAATCCAATTCACTTTGAATACAATTTGAGCACTGAACTCCTTTAGATTATTTTGAAAATCCCAGCATAAACCTTTCCATGATTTTTGACAATTCTACCTGTTCCAGCAGTATCATCACTGAGAATCTCTCTGGCTACTAAAAGATTTCAAAATGGAAACCCATTTTAAGAATAAGCACTGTAAATGCTTGTCACAGCATGCTTTGTTAAAGCAATAGACTCTGAACACCTTTTATTCTAATAGGCTTGATAATGGTATTAAAAAAAGTAGCTGCACTTTAATCATTTCACAGCTCTAACAATCTCTACATCTTATGTTTTGTAAGAACTTGTCACAGCAATCCCTGACTAAAGCATTTTTACTGTTAATGCTTTTTACAACACACTTCCGGATAGTTATTAAACACTGGAGCTGTATCAAATCTTTTCAAAATGGGATCAGATAATTATAAATGAAACTGATTTAAGAAATTATTGGAACGCTTCATACACAGCATTTGTGAAATCTGTGTTCAGATTTTTCATTTCTTTCTCTCAAAGCAAGTTTCAAGGTCAGAGTCAATCTCTACCTGGAAAGTTCTATAGAATGTTGATTTTTTTCTGTGACTGATGCAAATAGTGGAGCAATTGCAAATTCTAAGTCATCGATTTTCTTTGTTCATTTTATCCAATACCATTTTTATGAAACACTTTATTTTTATTTAAAGCATGGCCTTATTAGTGAAATTAGGTTATGTTTGCCTAAATCGACTAAGCTGAAAGGTTCTAGGATAAGAAAGAATCCGTATTAAACAGTACAGCATGGTTCCCTCTTAGAAGTGATTATCTTTCATACAAATAACACTGTGCATCAGTCATCCTCTGGCGTGTTAATCAATACTTGAACCATCTGTAAACTTTTGAATACCAACAAATAATGAAATATTTTCTAATGGGAGAGAAATGCAGTGGTTTTGCTTGATACCTACTTTGTAGAAATGAAAGATCTGAATAATGTGATTGAAAAGTTTGGTTGTGTTTTTCCAGCTACAGTATCATTGCAATTTTGTTCTGTTTTAAAATCGCCTAGGTAGTTAGAAAAACTGGTTAATGTCTATAAATAAGTCTTTGCTGCTCATTGTAGCCATTTGTAGTCTTAGGATAGGAACAGAAGGATGTTGCTTAATGCTTTGGTTGCTGTTCCAGTATTGTGAAATCCCCATCCTTTTGTCGGCGCACCCCAATGAGACACAGAGACATGAGTTGGTGTAAAACTGGCCGCACTCTTTATTCAAAATATGCCACGGTAGGCAGGTGGGGAAAAAATTGCTATCTGCAATTTTGGGTCCAATATGCCATTTAACTATTAGAACTTATTAACTCAGGTACTGCCCGGATGTGCCTCCCGTTGACAGTATCCTTTCAGCATTTTCCTCCCCTCCTTCGACAGGGCAAGGCCGAAGGGGGGGGACAACCCACTGTGGGTTTGAGTAAGAAGTAACGTGTCCACCGGGTCTGAAGACAGCGCATGTCCCTGCTGGCCCCGGTTAAGACACCACTTCCAGGGAGCTTGATCACCAAGCATGCAGTGCCCTGCATTACCCAGTGTATCATCTCCCCATCTCTTACTGAGATGACTCTTAACTATTTATTAACCTATTTATTAAACTTGTTGGCATATTGGACCCCTGCCACTAAGGGGTGGTCAAGAACCATCCCGACTCCCCACCTCCTAGCCGAACATTAAGCTCTCCAGCTGGCCTGCCAAGGCTGCCAAGTATATTTCATTCCCTAAGTTAGATAAGTGAACTCCATCTTCCCTGTATAATTCGGGCCTTCTGTGCACGATCCCCACGTGCCTGATGTTCGTCCCCCCTAAATCCCTCAGCCATTTTCCTACCTCTCGGTTAACATTCTTTCTCGTTTTGTCAACCCTTCCAGGGTTTCGGGCTCTAATCCATTTTATCCTGGGCACCCAATCTGTCCACACAATTTTAACCCCTTGAAACCATTGTTTAATTATTAGTAAATCTTGCTTTATATTAACTATTAAACTAACACCCTTCCTATCGGGTAGATCATTCTCCCCTAAGTGTAATACTATCATTGTCGGTGGGGGGAGATGGCGTAGGCTACTCAACAATGGGAGAAGCTGCCTCCATCTCATCCCGCTCTTGCCCATCCATCTGACCTGCGCTTTGGTGCCTAAGCCTAACTGAGATCCCCATGTAGATGTTTTGGCAGCTGCTTCGGCCCATCGTACGAGGCTGTGGCCGATGATCCACACCTCCTCTCGTGTAAACCCGCAGGCCCAGGGTCCTGGTAAAATAAACAGGGAGTTGTTAGCTGTGGTAGGGTCGAATGTATTTCTTGTACGTGTGTGATCTCCACCTTCCCACACGTTGGATTGCAACTTCAGGCAATCCCGCTGCTGCTGCCATTGTTGCTGCCCCAATCCTAAAGGAATGGGATCCGAAATCCATAGCCGGGAGGCCAGTCTTTTTTATGGCAGCTCGTAAGATCGTTATAACTTGATATGCTGTAGCAGGTATACCCGTTAAATGAACAAATAATGGGCCGGGGGTTTTTGGTCTAACTTCCATGTATTTTGTCATTTGAGTTACCGGGCATATGCTATCTGGTCCCCCTTTATATAGATCGACTCTCTGGCCACGTCCCCTTTGGTCAGTCTTTGACCGACGGAGTCGGAGTATTACTCTTGGTTGTACTGCCTCCAGGTCATCCAAGTAGAAGGCGTTCCGGGACAAATCTTTATTGGAATTAGTAACCACTTCACTTACCCTAAAACCCCCAAAGAACATGATGGCATATATTGTTTGAAAGAGTTGCACCTCATAAGCGTTGTAACAAACCTCCTTGAGGACTGCAACCAATCGGGTAAGAATTGGGGATGTTATGGGAGATCGTAATTTACGGGCCGCGGATTGATCCCGCTTCCAAGCCTCCAGCATATGTTTTATATAGAATCCATTGTCAGGAGACTGAAATCCATTCAGTCTGCTGGCAAAGTTAATGGCAGCGATCTTCCCGGCTATGGTCCCCACGGCTAAGCCTCGTTTGTGTAGGGCCAATACAAATTGAAGAACTTCAGCTTCCTCTATGGGGAACCCGGTCCACCAACCCTTACCTACCCTGAATTGTTGAAATTCCCTGAAAGCCCTACCATACGCAGCCTGAGTTCGAGGGGCCAATGCCCCTTGTACGGTGGACTGCACTTCTACCTCCCAAGGCTCCAGATTCCTTCGGGCAGCAGATCCGGTTCCGCACGAGCCTCTGGGGCCAATTCCCGGAAGCGGTCCATCTGGAATCGAGAAAGGGCATCTGCTATCCCGTTATCGATTCCAGGCACATGTCGTGCAATGAAAAGGATGTTATCTTTCAAACACGCCAGCACTAGTGCCCGGACCAACTGCATGACTCTGGATGAACGAGAGGAGAGTGAGTTAATAACATGGACTACAGCAGAATTATCACACCAAAAGACAACTGTCCTGTTGGTGAATTGCCGAGACCATAAGAGGACCGCCACTACTATGGGGAATAACTCCAAAAAGGTTAAATCCCTGGTAACCCCCGTGTGGTGCCACTCGTCGGGCCATGGTGCGTTGCACCAGTGCTCTCTGAAGTATACACCAAAACCAAATCTGCCTGATGCATCCGATTGAACCTGTAAGTCAGCTTGCAGAAGCAGTAAATCTCTCCAAAAGCTAATGCCATTGAATTTCTTGAGGAATGCCTTCCACACACCCAAATCATGCCGCATTTCGCTAGTGACCCTTACTCGAAAGTGGGGGGGCATTTCCCCCCTTAGCTTTTCGTATAGCCGGGATAAAAATGCTCTTCCTGGTGCCACTACTCGGCAAGCGAAATTTAAACTCCCAATCAGGGACTGAAGGGTCCTTACGGTGATTTTATGGGTTGCAAGGCATTCGTCAATTTTACTCCTTATACCCACTAATTTCTCTGTTGGTAGTCTGGAGGTCATGGCTTCAGTATCCAATTCAATACCCAGGTAGGTGAGCTTGGTCGTTGGGCCCTCGGTTTTTTCTGGGGCCAATGGCAGGCCTAACTCAGCTGCGAGCCTTTGGAATAAGTGCAGGGCGGCGCTACATTCTTTCGTCCCTGGTGTGCCAATTATAAGGAAATCATCGAGATATTTTGATACTGCGCCCCCTGACAGCCTTTGAACAAGAACCCATTCTACCAAGGTACTGAATCGTTCGAATATCGAGCAGGAGATTGAGCAACCCATTGGCATAGCTCGGTCATAGTAATACCCTCCTTGGAATTGAAAACCAAGGAGATGGAAGCTCTTAGGGTGCACTGGCAAAAGGCGAAATGCTGATTTCACATCGCACTTTGCCAAGAGTGCACCCTTACCAGCAGCTCGGACTTTAACTACTGCCTCGTCAAAAGACGTATATTTGATGGTTGAGAGCTCCTTGGGTATGGCGTCATTGACCGAACTACCCCGTGGGTAGGATAGGTGATGAATCAGGCGAAATTCGCCTTCTGCTTTCTTTGGTACGATACCTAATGGGGACATTACGAAGTTCCACATAGGTGGGCGTTCAAAAGGTCCCATTACCCTCCCCTCCTGGCATTCCTTCTCGATCTTGGCCTTTACCATGTCCTCCATCCCTACTGTTGACTTAAGATTTCTTGCTTCGGGTCGCTGACCAACATTAAACGCTGGTATTATAAAACCGTTTTTAAAACCTTTAACCATGAAATTAACTTCCGCCTTGTTTGGATGCCGTTGTAAGGCCCTTTCCAGTGCGTCAATTTTAATTGGGGTCGGGCCCTTTTGTATTGCGTGGTCCAGCAGGAGAGCTGGCCCCCCCTTTTCCAGTACCTCCGCCCGTGCCATACCCTTTCTTTCCCCCTTTTTGCCCGGTCCGAAAGCAATTACTCACTGGATGGCCACCCCCGCATCCTGAACATGTATGCCGGAACCTACACGATTGGCGATTGCACCGGCCCCTTTTGTTATAGTCCCAACAGGTGCCAGATGTGCCTTGACCCCCTGTGCGACTTTCTGGCCGAAAGGAATCGTAACCCCACGCTACTCCGCCCCGAACCAGGGGGTGCCCACTGTCCGCTCTGGGTGCCTTCGTGACATCGACCATGCACTCCAACCAGAGGTCGGGTGCATGGATATCCCACCGAAGCCCGGGCGTAGTGGCGGCTCTGTGGCGGAACGCCTCGTCGTAGCGCAGCCATGCGCCCACCGGTCCCGTTCCATAGGCGCGCCGAACTATGTCAGCGTACTTATGGAGCTCTAGCGCTCTGCTGGGGTCCGCCTGTAGGATCACCCCCATATACACTGCGAAAGCCGAGGTCCAATTAGCCCAATTACGGTCTGCTTTTGGGCGCTTGAATTTTTCTTTCTCCTTTCCTTCCTCGGGCTCGGAGTGATCCACAATTGGATCACTGAATAATAGGGCATAAATATCAACGTATTCCCCCTTTAAAAATTTTTCTTTGACAGCGGGCAATAGATGTGCCCCAAATGGTGCAGCCACGCTGGGGATGGCCCCCCCGGGGGGTGGGGGTGGGAGGGTTCCTATTTGCCCTTGTGCTATCGACCCAGGTGTCGTGGATTGCTCCCCGGATGCCCTGGTGAATGTTGGGGTTCCTGTCCCGTGGGGTGTTTCGTCTTGTCCTGTGCCTCCAAACAGTTGGGTACCCCCAGGGCCAGCCGGTCTCTGGGGTGTGTCGATCGGGTCAGACCACAATCGTGGGTGACCCGTCGAACCGGCTGATGGTGGAGGCGCCGGTGCCACCCACACCCAAGCCCCATTCAACGACATCAGTTGGGGGACATTTACGCCCTGTCCTGGTCTACTCTCGGCCCCCTGGGTTAGGCCCTGTAACGCGATGCCGGAGCCCGTAGCCCTAATCCCTCTATTCCCCTCCTCTATGCATTGTTCACCTCGTGTCGATGCAAGTGGAACTGTTCGTGCGCGGGTCTCCCCGGGTCTCGCGGCCTCCGTTGATCTTCCTGCGCGTAACTCCTCCTCGATGGCGCGTAGCCTTCTCCAAATGGCAGCGTCTCCCCCTTCCTCGTTGCCTTCGGCTGCTTGAATTCGCCGTCTGGCCGCTGGGGGCGAGCCTTCCTCGTTCGAGGGTCTGGAAAATATATGGGGAGCGAGCCCCCCACTCGAGGGCCCTGGGCCCAGGTCCCCGGTCCGCCCCATCTGATCCCGGTACTGGGCTAGACCGGGCACCCCATCCATTTCAGTGACCCCCTGCGTACAGCCGCGTGGGCCATTGTCTCCCCCCATTCCCCTGGAATGTTCCCATTGTCTCCTGTGGCTCGCGCTTCCAGAGGGGTCCCATGTCATGGTGCAGTCCCCCCTCTCCTCATCCGGAGCATTCTGGCTCTGGTTGTAATCCTGGGTTTCTGGATCAGCCTCTTGCCCCCTTTCCAGCCCAGGTATGTGAGTCTGATAGGGGCAGCTTTCGTATTGGCTGTCCCTATATTGGGCTGGTGGGCCCACAACCCTTCTCTCTCTCCCTCCAAGTAGGGGGGTGGGGGGTCCCCCCCATCCCCTTTGAGAATTAATGCCTCTCCTGACCTCTCCTGGGGGAGCTTGCACTATCCCCCCTGACCTTGTACCACTGGCTGGGCAAGGTGGGGCCTCATCTGTTCTGTCTCGCACCCCAGGGGGGAGGGGGATCCCCCCCATCCCCCCTTGGGGATTGAGACCACTTGTGCCCTCCCCGGGGTTTGTATCATTCACTCCCCTTGCCCCCAACTTGTTCCAGGGGGCTTCCCTCTGGTTACCTGGCCGGGCCCTTAATAGGGCCTCGCATTCCCGGAGCCGCTCCATCAGGGTGGCCCGGGTTGGTATTGCCTCACCTACTTCCCCTGTGGCCTCTGGAGAGGCGCTCTCTCGGCCTTCCTGACGCGGCGGGGGGGCCTTCTTCTTCTTGTTTCCCCCTTTCGCATTTTTGTTAGAGCGCCCCATGGCCGCGCTCTAAGTTTCCCACTCTGAGGGTAGCAGCAGCAATCGTATTTGCTGCTGCTTCACTGCCCTCCACTTCGGGAATGCTGCGCCACGCGGCTAGGAGAGGCGATGCCCCTCCTAAAAGGGGGCGTGGCCTCCCGGTCCCACGAGGTGCGCATGCTCCACCTCGCTCTTGGGACGGTTGCCCTGGCAACCCAGAAGGAGCGCACGAACGGGCTCTCTAACGAGCCCCATTCACCCGGCCATCTTCTGTGTCTCCCCTCACAGGGGGACGGGGGACGCGACAATCACCCCGTCGCCGCCATTTTGGCGGCGAAGGGGACTTTGGAGAGTCTGACTTCTCAGCTTGCTTTCCCAGCTCCACTGTTACTCTGTCTCCACAGAGTTGGCTGTCCGTTCACCACCACCCACCTCTCTCTGAGGGCTTTTGGGCTCTCTACCCCCTCCCCTGAGCTGTGTCCAGTTAACTGACCTACTTAGGCGCTGTGTGATGAATCTTCTTAAAGGGCCTGCCCACAGCTACTCAAAGTTAGCCCGTCCTGCCAAAGCTGCAGACCTGCCAAGAAGCATCTCTATTCCAGGGGTGATCATGACAGGTCTCCCATGGTCTTATCACAATATTGTTACCTGAATTATATAATGAACTTCTTATGTTTTTACAGTGCAAGGTATTGGGAGTTTTCCAAACAAACCCACCTTTTTTAAAAAAAAGAAAAAGAAAAAAGTCTGTCACTATCTTGCAGACCTCTTTTTTCCATGAGTTATTAAAATACTCTAGACATTTTAAAGTTAACTCAGCATTCTTTATCTCCATTATGGCACATGTCTTTGCCCAGTGTATTCTCTATTGCAAAACTTATTCAGATTATAACACCATGGGAAGTTGCAACTTCCACATGATGTTGCCAAATCATTAAAGAGGGATTACAATGTCAAAGGGAATCTGTCCCCAATACTGTGACTCTGAGAGAGAGACAAAACACTACATGAAACTCTGCATCCCTGTACAATTGTTAAATTGTCAGCCTCTCTCCTGTTGCCCACCCCTTTGTTGATGACCAGCATATGCCCTGGAGGAGGATGACAGTTAATACTCCTGTCCAATAACATCCATTGATTTTCTAAAAGAAAAAGCTATATACTCCACCCCCACCCTGCGCATGCTATTTGGAAATAGACTGGTTCATCAAGTTGTCCAGCTTTCCATGAGGTCATCAGGCACTTTGATGTTTGGCAGCACTAGAAGTTTTCATGGCCATTTTGGATAAAATAATTTGACTATTGTATATCAAGCACCCACCTAACTGCTTTGACACTCTCTTCCTTAGATATGGCCTGTGGTGCTGATAACTGTGATAAGAATGCTGGGTCAGCATTTTAGTGGAAATACTGAATGCAACCTTATTTGCCTCGAGATGCTGGAAGTGTTATAGGTGACATACTCAAAGCAGTTCACAGGTTCTACACCACACCACCTGCTTTTTATTTAGTTTGTTTCATTAGCTTTCTAATCTTTTGGAGATCTTTCAGTATCTTTTGGAGTCTTGATAGCGAAAAGTCAGATATTTAGGACTCTCTTTTTTTATTTTAATGGGAAAGTTTTTCTACTGTGCGAGAGCTCTGCTTGGTTTGTGTGGTGTGATTAAGAAGGCAGTGTCCCCTTTAACATCAACTTGCCTCAATCTTGACCCTTCCATCTCTGACTATAACGTTAGCTGAGTTAGAAATTCTGGCAGTCTAGTACAAGCAATGAGACAAATAGAAGGTCTGGCAGAGCAGGTGAGTGCTGGGAGTTGTCCCCAGTGCTGAAGACAAGAGCTAAGGGAGGCTGTCATGGGGAGTTATGAACCCAGCACTGATGTATGTTGTGAGACCTTCAGGTAACATGGGGAAGGTCATGATGTCAAAGACGTTTATATTAACCATTGATTGTATAAGCCAGTGGTAAGCTTATTGTATGCGAAGTTTGCTCAAAACAATTGAACCGTAGCCAGTAAATTAGCATTGTAAAACCTCAAGACCTATGAAAATCAGCCCTCATAGGTAACAGAGGCCATCTGTGTAAATGTAGGTTAAGACTATACAATAGCTAAATAACCAACAATGGAAGTTAATCAAAAACTCAAAGCAAAGCAACTTACTTTTACTGTAACCAAGCCAAGAACGTGTACCTGAGTTCTCACATCCTCATGAATGTTGCATCCCTCTCACATCCTCATGAATGTCGCATCGTCTCCCTCTGTTCCCAGTTCCCTATCTTCCCTTCCCCTGACTTTAGATTGTAAGTTCTCAGGCAGGGACTGTGTCTACCTTATTTTCTGTAAAGCACCAGGTACATCGCTGGTGCTATATAAATGCTTATAATAATAACAATTAATAATTAATAAAAGGAGTGCTTAAGTCGTGAAGAAGGAGACACTTGATGGATTAATACGTGAAGATCATGGCTAAGTCTCAGAGTGTCTGTCTGTGAACATCCAAGACAAGACTTTAGCTTTATGGAACAGGGGATAGGTAACTATTAGAGATTACATGTTCCTTTGATTTCATTGTCTTACGCACCTTCTGTATTTACCCTGAACCTGTATTATCGGTATTTGTTTTATATAAAGCTTTCTCATTATAAAGTTCATGTCTGTGTGGTTACTGGCCCTGGATACTGACTGGTTAATTCCTGGTTTAACAGCAAAATGAGCCTAACCCATTTAGTTTTCTGATTACTTTGGAATCGATCTGCAATGGGTTATTTATTTATTTATTTATTTATTTAATTATAAAAGATTTTTATCCTGTCCCTCCTGCCTGCAGGGCAGCCCATGGTGGCAAACAAGAAATTAAAACAATAAAACAATTTTTAAAAATTCGAAATTAAAAATCACATATGTGGGAGAAAAAAGATCTCCACCCAACCCCCGCTTTGCCAAAAGCCTGGTGGAATAGCCAGGTCTTACACAACCGTCAAATTGACAGGAGAGTGGGGGTCAACTGAGCCTCCTCTGGGAGTGAGTTTCACAGCACGAGCAGCCACTGAAAAAGATCTAACGTCGGTGACCACCCATCTCACCCAAGGAACCTCCAAAAAGACTCCCACTGATCATCTCAGGGGTTGCACAGGCATATGGGGAGTGAGGCAGTCCCACAGATAAGCAGGGCCCAGGCCGTGAAGGGCTTTAAATGTCAAAACCAACACCTTGAATCTATCCCGGTGCTTTATAGACAGCCAGTGCAGAGCCTGGAGCACAGGTGTCATGTGCTCCCTGCAGCCCACCCCGTAAGGCGATGACCTGTGGTATTCTGCACCAGCTGCAGCCTCTGGACCAGCTTCTAAGAAAATGTGTACCCATGGATAATGTCTGTATTTTCAGGCACCCCATGAGGCTACCTGAGGACCAATCAGGTGCCTGATGCCTGAAAATGTAATAAGCCCCAGCTGAAGGCACTGCAGAGGCTGGACTTGCAGCCCTTCAACTGGGGCTTGTCCATTTTGAAAGCTGGCTGCTTTTCAAAGCAGCCTTTTAAAGGGACTGACTGGCCGGTGCATCCCCCGTCCAGCACCTTACATATCTGAGGTGCCGGAGGTAGAAAGTGGCCTTTCAAAGTGACAGGAGACAGCTCAGGCACGGTCTGGCTCCTGTCACTTTGAAAGGCCAGTCAGTACTTCCCCTTTACCAATGCCTCCCAACAGCCTTTCAAAGTGACAGGAGCTGGCTTGGGCTGCTGCAGCTGGGCTGGACCCTGTCACTTTCAAAGGCCTGCTGGTGTAATCAATCAGACTGTCAGGTCCTGTTCAGGCATCAATGGTGCCTGAGCAGGGCCAGGTCGATTCAGGCACCCCAGTAGAGCCCTGAGACATGGGTGACAAAGGATTAACCACTTAAGAGCTGGCACCCTCTTGGGGATTGTAGCCATGAAAAATAGGCCTGAAAAGTAGGCCCATTTCAGCCCCTGAATTGCTAAAAGACACATCAGTTTAAGTATTGACTGTTTTTGGTGCCACTACTTTTGTGTTGAAAGATGTTTATTTAAAGTGTTCCTTGGTTTATCTTGTTTACACACCATTTGGCCATATGCTCAAGAAAACTGGGTGAGTGAAAATCATGCACCTTTTTCTCTGTTGAATTCTGTCAGATTCTNGCAACCTTATTTGCCTCGAGATGCTGGAAGTGTTATAGGTGACATACTCAAAGCAGTTCACAGGTTCTACACCACACCACCTGCTTTTTATTTAGTTTGTTTCATTAGCTTTCTAATCTTTTGGAGATCTTTCAGTATCTTTTGGAGTCTTGATAGCGAAAAGTCAGATATTTAGGACTCTCTTTTTTTATTTTAATGGGAAAGTTTTTCTACTGTGCGAGAGCTCTGCTTGGTTTGTGTGGTGTGATTAAGAAGGCAGTGTCCCCTTTAACATCAAATTGCCTCAATCTTGACCCTTCCATCTCTGACTATAACGTTAGCTGAGTTAGAAATTCTGGCAGTCTAGTACAAGCAATGAGACAAATAGAAGGTCTGGCAGAGCAGGTGAGTGCTGGGAGTTGTCCCCAGTGCTGAAGACAAGAGCTAAGGGAGGCTGTCATGGGGAGTTATGAACCCAGCACTGATGTATGTTGTGAGACCTTCAGGTAACATGGGGAAGGTCATGATGTCAAAGACGTTTATATTAACCATTGATTGTATAAGCCAGTGGTAAGCTTATTGTATGCGAAGTTTGCTCAAAACAATTGAACCGTAGCCAGTAAATTAGCATTGTAAAACCTCAAGACCTATGAAAATCAGCCCTCATAGGTAACAGAGGCCATCTGTGTAAATGTAGGTTAAGACTATACAATAGCTAAATAACCAACAATGGAAGTTAATCAAAAACTCAAAGCAAAGCAACTTACTTTTAATGTAACCAAGCCAAGAACGTGTACCTGAGTTCTCACATCCTCATGAATGTTGCATCCCTCTCACATCCTCATGAATGTCGCATCGTCTCCCTCTGTTCCCAGTTCCCTATCTTCCCTTCCCCTGACTTTAGATTGTAAGTTCTCAGGCAGGGACTTTGTCTACCTTATTTTCTGTAAAGCACCAGGTACATCGCTGGTGCTATATAAATGCTTATAATAATAACAATTAATAATTAATAAAAGGAGTGCTTAAGTCGTGAAGAGGGAGACACTTGATGGATTAATATGTGAAGATCATGGCTAAGTCTCAGAGTGTCTGTCTGTGAACATCCAAGACAAGACTTTAGCTTTATGGAACAGGGGATAGGTAACTATTAGAGATTACATGTTCCTTTGATTTCATTGTCTTACGCACCTTCTGTATTTACCCTGAACCTGTATTATCGGTATTTGTTTTATATAAAGCTTTCTCATTATAAAGTTCATGTCTGTGTGGTTACTGGCCCTGGATACTGACTGGTTAATTCCTGGTTTAACAGCAAAATGAGCCTAACCCATTTAGTTTTCTGATTACTTTGGAATCGATCTGCAATGGGTTATTTATTTATTTATTTATTTATTTAATTATAAAAGATTTTTATCCTGTCCCTCCTGCCTGCAGGGCAGCCCATGGTGGCAAACAAGAAATTAAAACAATAAAACAATTTTTAAAAATTCGAAATTAAAAATCACATATGTGGGAGAAAAAAGATCTCCACCCAACCCCCGCTTTGCCAAAAGCCTGGTGGAATAGCCAGGTCTTACACAACCGTCAAATTGACAGGAGAGTGGGGGTCAACTGAGCCTCCTCTGGGAGTGAGTTTCACAGCACGAGCAGCCACTGAAAAAGATCTAACGTCGGTGACCACCCATCTCACCCAAGGAACCTCCAAAAAGACTCCCACTGATCATCTCAGGGGTTGCACAGGCATATGGGGAGTGAGGCAGTCCCACAGATAAGCAGGGCCCAGGCCGTGAAGGGCTTTAAATGTCAAAACCAACACCTTGAATCTATCCCGGTGCTTTATAGACAGCCAGTGCAGAGCCTGGAGCACAGGTGTCATGTGCTCCCTGCAGCCCACCCCGTAAGGCGATGACCTGTGGTATTCTGCACCAGCTGCAGCCTCTGGACCAGCTTCTAAGAAAATGTGTACCCATGGATAATGTCTGTATTTTCAGGCACCCCATGAGGCTACCTGAGGACCAATCAGGTGCCTGATGCCTGAAAATGTAATAAGCCCCAGCTGAAGGCACTGCAGAGGCTGGACTTGCAGCCCTTCAACTGGGGCTTGTCCATTTTGAAAGCTGGCTGCTTTTCAAAGCAGCCTTTTAAAGGGACTGACTGGCCGGTGCATCCCCCGTCCAGCACCTTACATATCTGAGGTGCCGGAGGTAGAAAGTGGCCTTTCAAAGTGACAGGAGACAGCTCAGGCACGGTCTGGCTCCTGTCACTTTGAAAGGCCAGTCAGTACTTCCCCTTTACCAATGCCTCCCAACAGCCTTTCAAAGTGACAGGAGCTGGCTTGGGCTGCTGCAGCTGGGCTGGACCCTGTCACTTTCAAAGGCCTGCTGGTGTAATCAATCAGACTGTCAGGTCCTGTTCAGGCATCAATGGTGCCTGAGCAGGGCCAGGTCGATTCAGGCACCCCAGTAGAGCCCTGAGACATGGGTGACAAAGGATTAACCACTTAAGAGCTGGCACCCTCTTGGGGATTGTAGCCATGAAAAATAGGCCTGAAAAGTAGGCCCATTTCAGCCCCTGAATTGCTAAAAGACACATCAGTTTAAGTATTGACTGTTTTTGGTGCCACTACTTTTGTGTTGAAAGATGTTTATTTAAAGTGTTCCTTGGTTTATCTTGTTTACACACCATTTGGCCATATGCTCAAGAAAACTGGGTGAGTGAAAATCATGCACCTTTTTCTCTGTTGAATTCTGTCAGATTCTAGTGCAAAGAAAGCTCTCTTTAATTATTTCCTTTTAATTGTATATTGTGAACTTAAAATTAGATGGGATCTTTGACCCCAAGCAGTGGGTATTTTGTTTTTTTGTGAGCACTGGTCCAGCAAGAGAAGCTGCAACCTTTAAAACAGGTGACATCTTTTGGCCATCTTGTTTGCTGAAAGCAACCTTGATTAACTGGGGTGCCCAGGAAATGCCCATCAGGGAGAAGGATTCCATATGGGGTCTACTCATGTCTGAGATTTACTTATCCATCCTAACTATGGATAAAAATCCATCATAGATTTAAAGTGTTCATGTTTCAGAATAGGCCATGGAATCCATTATCGTTTCTGCTCTTTTCCTTTCTTGCAACCTATGGCATGCTGTACAATTAGCAGTAAACACGTTGGCCTCGTCCTAGAATATTATCTTGTTTTGGTTATTAAAGTGCAGACATTATCAGTAAACAGAACAGCCTTGTACTGACATGTCTAACACTAAACAATATATTGTTTGGGTGCTATTGTTTTGAATGTGTGATTTTTAAAAATAAACATATTTTTAAAATTAAACAATTTGTTCAATCTGGTTGTAGATGAGCTCCGCCCTAGTGGGACCTGCAGAATCTGAGTATGTGGCAGTTTGTATAAATTAATGGATCTTTACATGTCATTTATACTGTTAAACTCTGTTCAATTTTGGTTAGAAGTTAAATTGAACACACTTTTAGTCTAGAATATATGTTGTTTGCATTTCTGTTATTTCTTTGTATATAAATCCAACGTTAAAGAGAACATAGTCTCTCTTTGCCCTAGAGGATTGTTTTTATTTTGACATTCCAGTCAGGATCTGTTTGGGTTACCAGTATTATAAACAAAGAATAGAATAGAAAATAGACAATATTAATTATTATTATTTATTTTTATTATAAACATTTATATAGCACCAGCTATGTGCCTGGTGCTGTACAGAACATAGAAATAGATGCAGTCCCTGCCTGTGGCTTACAATCTAAAAGACAAGGAGGAGGAGACAGGGAGAGGGGACAGTGGGAGAGACAGAGGAGAAGACAAACAAACATTCAGGCGGATGCGAAGTCTCAGGTGCGTATGCTTGGCTTGGTTACAATCAGGTTGGTTGCAGCAGTCTGCAGAGGAGGGCAGACAGTAAGTATATGGGGAACGACTAGCAGGCATTGGGAAAGGCGGTGAGGAAAAAGTGGGTCTTGAGGAGGGATTTGAAGGCGCAGAGGGAGGGGGCAAGGCGGATATGGGTAGGGAGGCTAAACACCTTGCATTCAATTGGAATAGTATTAGCTAACATACTTCATGCTTCATAATGCAAAATCTAAATTGTTTTAAGGTATTCTAATAAGAATTCTGATTAAGGACCATCTATAGGGTTTAAAATTAGAGAGATTAAGATTAAAAACATTTAAATTAGTGAATTAAAGTTTATTTCAACATAAAGTTTGGTTTCAAAATTATACCTACATACACCATTCAGATGAATAAGTAATTGGCAGTTTTTACATGGATGCCCCCCCC
>QEPC01015343.1:1257549-1271948 GCA_003113815.1 Sphenodon punctatus | reverse complement strand
GCAGCTAGTTTCATGGAGTGTCCCCTAGTTCTAGTACTATTTGAGAGGGTAAATAACCGTTCCCTATCTACTCGCTCCACACCACTCGAGATTTTATAAACCTCTATCATGTCCCCTCTTAGTCTTCTCTTCTCTAAGCTGAAGAGACCCAGCTTGTCAAGCCTCTCTTTGTACAGAAGCCGTTCCATACCCTTTATCATTCTTGTTGCCCTTCTCTGTACCTTTTCTAGTTCAGCTATGTCTTTTGCAAGATGGGGTGGCCAGAACTGCACACAATATTCCAGGTGTGGTCACACCATCGATTTGTATAGCGGCATTATGACATCCTCAGTTTTATTCTCTATCCCTTTGCGAATAACTCCTAACATTCTGTTTGCCTTTTTGACTACTGCTGCACATTGGGCTGAGGATTTCAGTATATTGTCCACAACCACTCCGAGATCCTTTTCCTGTGTGGTAACTCCTAGTTTAGTACCCAGCATTATGACGGACTGCCTTAAAGAGGCAGTGGTGCGGCCTCTGCTCAAGAAATGATCTCTTGAAAATGGTTGCTTTTACACACACATTTCTTCTGGATGTTTGCTGTTACATCCTGAATTTCTGTGTGTCTAAATCACTCACCCAGATCTTAAACATCTGGATCTTTGAACTTCTGCGTAGAACTTCTCCCAGAACTTTTGTGTGTAAAAGGTTCTCCTGGTAAATTGCTTTTCTCCTGGCAGCTGGGGTTACTTGGTTTCCATGGCAGCCTGTCACATCTACAGCTGCGGCTACTTTAGGCTGCCTCAGGGCAGTGATTGTGTGAAGAATGCATCCAGGAACTGCCTCAGGGCTGTGTGTGTGTGGAAAAAATGCATCTGGAACTTGTGGACTTGTAAACCCAGAAGATTGAAAAATGTGGAACTTTAATGTGTGTGTAAAAATGCCCATTGACTCCCCTGCCAGTTATTGAACGGGTGGTGGCTCAGCAGCTTCAGGGGCATCTGGATTGGATCAGTTTTCTGAATCCCTCGCAGTCTGACTTTCATCCTGGGTTTGGCACTGAGACTGCTTTTGGCTTTGGTTGATGACCTGCGCCATGAATTAGATCAGGGCAGATCATCTCTTTTGATCTTACTAGATCTGTCGGCAGCATTTGATACTGTTGACCACGAGATGTTGGTGGCTCATCTGTGGGACTGGGCTGTGTGGGAGGAGCTGTTCTTGAATGGTTCCGCTCATTCCTGGCCAGGAGGAGAACTCAGTGAGTGATCCTAGGAGAGTGTTCATCATCTCCCCGGAACCTTACATCTGGAGTACCACAGAGTTCTATTCTGTTCCCTCTCCTGTTCAATGTGTACATGCAGCCATTAGGTGAGGTTGTGAGAAAGTTCGGCGTATGCTGTCATCAGTGCACTGACGATACACAGCTTTACTTCTCTTTTTCTGCAAACCCAGACCTGGCAGTCTCGGTGCTTATCCGGTGCCTGGCAGCTGTGGGGGATTGGATGAAGGTGAGCCATCTGAGATTGAGTCCCGGCAAGATGGAAGTGATGCTGGTGGGGAAGGCTGACGGTTTGGTGGCTCCTGTCATTGACGGAGTCTGCCCCCCTTTAGTCACCCAGGTTAGTAGCCTGAGGGTGCTTCTCGACTCACAGCTCCACCTGGACTCCCAGGTGGCGGCTGTGGCGGGGAGCGCCTTTCACCAATTACATCTGGTACATTGGCTACATCCGTATGTTTTGGACTCTGACCTGGCCACCACCATCCATGCTTTCATCACCTCGAGATTGGACTGCTGTAGCACAGTCTACTTGGGGCTACCCCTGGTGACATTTAGGAGACAGCAGCTGGTGCAGAATGCGGTGGCCCATCTTCTAATGAGGACGGATCGTCATGAGCACATTTTACCAGTGCTCCATTCTCTGCACTGGCTGTCTATTGTCTTCTGAACTCGAGTCAAGGTGTTGGTAATGACCTTTAAAGCCCTAAATGGTCTGGGCCCCACCTACCTGTGGGACTGCCTCATGCCTCAGGCCGGTATGACCCTTGCAGTCGGCCTGGGACACCCAACTCGAAGTTCCCCGGGTTTCCTGAGTGGCAACGATGGGGATGGTGTTCTCGGTGGCCGCACCCAGGCTATGGAAGAATTCCCTGCCGATGGAGGCCCACTTGGTCCCAGACTGTCCCTCCTTTTTGAGACAATGTAAGACCTAGCTGTTCTGCCAGGCCTTTGGGGAAGGAGACGGGTAGGTGGGGGAGGGAGGGGGAGGGATTTGATTTGATTTCCTCGCCTTTAGTATTTTATGGTTTTAATAACTTTTTAACTTGTCTTTTTTTGCTGTTGGTTTTAGTGGAACAATTGTTGTACGCCGCTCCGTGCAGTTATTGTGCAGGAGGGTGCGGGATAAAATATCCTGACATAAATAAATAAAATAAAATAAAATAAATTGTGTACTCATAGTTTAGATTATTTTCCCCTATATGCATCACTTTGCACTTGTTCACATTAAATCTCATATGCCATTTAGATGCCCAGGCACCCAGTCTCATAAGATCCTGTTGCAGTTCTTCACATTCTGGTTGTGTTTTAACTACCTTGAATAACTTGGTGACATCTGCAAATTTGATCACCTCACTCTTAACACCCTTTCCAAACCATTAATGAATACATTAAACAGCACGGGTCCCAATACAGATAACAGAGGCACAGCACTTTTTACATCTTTCCATTGTGAAAACTGACCATTCAATCCTACTCTTTGCTTCCTATCCTTTAACAAGTTACCTATCCATAGTAAGACGTTACCTTCAATCCAATGACTTTTTAATTTTCTCAAGAGTCTTTTTTGTTGGACCTTATCAAATGCTTTCTGGAAATTCAGGTACACTATATCTTCCAGGTCTCCCTTATCCACATGCTTATTTACACCCTCAAAGAATTCCAACAGATTAGTGAGGCATGGCTTACCTTTGCTAAATCCATGTTGACTCTTCCCCATTAAGCGATGTTTGCTCAGTGATTCTGTTCTTAATTATAGTTTCCACCATTTTGCCTGGCACAGACATCAGTCTTTCTGGTCTGTAGTTTCCACAATTACCTTTGGATCCCGTTTTAAATATTGGGGTTACATTTGCCACCCTCTAGTCCAACAGTGGCAGATTTTAGCGATAGGTTCCAAATCACCAATCCTAAATGCCCCAAATAAGGATTCCTAATGCTGTAGCAAAAAAGGATACCTCACCACTGTCAAAACATATCTGAGGTAATACACCTACTATCCTAACTAGGAGGGGTGGTGTAATTGGGACCCTAGTGTATCCCTGCCTTTCTTGTTCTCAAACCCAGCTCTCGAGCATTCTCCCGGGAAAAAACCCACCTGTACAGCAGCATCCCTACATGCTCTGATGGAGCTGGTGTCAGATGTGGTGCTGCACTCCCCGAAGATGTTAGTCAGGGCGGACTTCAGCATACACACTGATGCCAGCCTTGGTGGTGCAAAGTGTCAGTTCATGACCTTCATGGCAACCATAGTTCTGTCCCAAATTGTTAATGGCCCAATGCATGATGGAGGATATACCTTGGTCTTGATTTTTTGCACCATCCTTGAGGCGGGGGATTCGTTGAGGGAAGAGGTATCAGCAGATCCCTTGTCATGGATGGATCATTATCTCCTACAAGCACGTCTCCTGGCGCATGTCTGTCCCTGAGGGGTATAGAACTGAATCGGATGGTTGCACTTGGAGACTATCGGAACCTGAGAGGTTCTGGAATGCTCTTGGGGAGTTATCCTCTGATCTCGACAACCACCTGCTCAATGACCTCGTGGCTTATGGAACACCTTGCTGATGGAGGCCATAGACCGGACGACTCCTCAGGTCTCTGTGGTTCACAGAGGACTTGAGGTTTTTGAACCAGGAAGGGTGGTGGCTGGAGCGACGGTGGCGCTGTTCACGTGCTGAAGCTGACATATTGCAACATAGAGCCAGTTTACTTGCCTAGGAGTTTTTTGCTGCCCGTATAGCCTCTCCTAAATCTTGTCCAATGGGACTTTCCCAGGGTCTAGGAGGTTGGTCGGCCCTCCCTCCCTCCCCTGGAACCGGGGTCATCTAGTGCCCACTGTGACATGTTTGTTGATTATTTTGGAGAGAAAATCACTCAGATTCACCACAACTTCAATGCTGCATTTATTGCAATGGGTGAACCAGAGGTTGTGGAAGCTCCACCCCGTCCTGTTTCATGGCATCAATTCTAGTTGGTGTCACCCAACAAGGCAGGGGATGTTCTTGGGAATGTTAGGGCCACCTTTTGTGCACTTCATGCATACCCATCCTGGCTGGTTAAGGCCAGCCAGGAGACCGTGGGGCTGTTGCTGGCAGGGGTGAGCAATGCCTCCTTTTCAGGAGGGCAGAGTGCCTGGCTGCCTCAAAGAGGCAGTGGTGAGGCCTCTGTTTAAAAAAACATAATTTGACATTGATTTCCTCACCAATTACCAGCCAGTCTCTAACCTTCCCTTTTTAGGCACAGTTATTAAGGGATTGTGGCTCAGCAGCTTCAGAGGCACCTAGACCACACCAGTTCTCTGGATCCCTCACAGTCTGGCTTTCATCTAGGCTATGGCACTGAGACCACACTTGTGGCTTTGGTCGATGACCTCCACCATGAATTAGATCATGGTCGCTCGACCCTGCTAATTCTGTTAGATATGTCAGCGACTTTTGATACCCTTGACCATAAGATGTTGGTGACTCGCTTGCAGGATCAAGCTGCAGTGAGTGGGATCATTCTTGACTGGTTCTGCTCTTTCCTAGCCATAAGAACTCAACATGTGGTGCGCAGGGACTGTTTTTCCTCTCCACGAGACCTCAAATGTGGAGTTCCACAACGTTCTATTATGTCCCCTCTCCTGTTCAACATGTATATGCAGCCGCTGGGTGAGGTCATGAGATAGTATGGGGTGTGGTGTCACCAATACACGGATGACACCCAAATTTACCTCTCCTTTTCATCTGATCCACACCCGACAGTCTCAGTACTTACCCGATGTATGGTGGCTGTAGGGTACTGGATGAGGGTGAGCTGACTGAAGTTGAATCCCAACAAGACTGAGGTGATGGTAGTGGGTAAGGCAGTGGATGTGGTGGCTCCATCATTGATGGAATTCTCCCTCCACTGGTTCCCGAGATTCACAGTCTGGGCATGCTCCTTGAGCCAGAGCTCTGCTAGAATCTCCTAGTGGGGGCTGTGGCGAGGCGTGCATTTCACCAATTACATCTGGTGTGACGGCTTCAGCCGTATGTTTAAGACAGTGAAACATCATCTATGCTTTCATCACTTGAAGATTGGAGTATTGCAATGCGCTCTATGTGGGACTACCCATACTGATGGTCTGGAGACTGCAGCAAGTGCAGAATGTGGTGGCCCATCTTCTTATGGGGTCAGGTTGCCATAAGCACATTACACCAGTGCTCTGGGCTCTGCACTGGCTGCCTATAGTCTTCTGGCTCCAATTCAAGGTGTTGTTTTTGACCTTTAAAACCCTATACTGCCTTAGCCCAACTTACATGTGGGATCACCTCACTCCCCATGCTCTGGAGCAAACTATGTGGTCCACCGGGAGCACCCTTCTCAAAGTCCCTCTGTAGCCGAGGGGCCACTATAGAGAGTGTGTTCTGTTCTCAGTGGCCACACCTAGGCTGTGGAATCCCTTCCTGGCAGAGGTCTGGTTGGCCCCAGATCTCCCTTTCTTCTGTAGCATGTGTAAGACCTGGCTGTTCCGCCTTGCTTTTGGCAAGGGAGATGGGGTATAGGGTTGGGAGGAGGGTAGGTTTTTTTCTGGTTTTATTGCATTCTCTTTTAATGTACCATCTGATTGTATGTGTTGTATATGTTTTTGATGTAAGCCTTTCCCTTCTGGAGCAGAAGGGGTGGGGGTAGAAAATTGTTTTATAAACATAAATAAATAAATAAACAAACAAACAAACAAATAAAAGCCCTTTGGTAGGAAGTGGATGCCCTGCCAGTCTACTAATGTATTCTATGGCTAACATTTTTAATGCCACTGCCAGCTCTTCCCTATGTGGGGTAGGGCTTTGGGGGGGGGGTAGGGTAATTCATGATAACTCTCCATCTGGGGAGCTGATTCTTTCCCTTCCCCAGGGAAGCAGGGATTCCTTTTCCTTCTGGCCCCCTTTCCCCCCATCCCCTGCTGGGAACAAGGGACCCTGGGTTGTCCTTGGACCTGCTAGGTGGTAGATGAGGTTAAATTCCCATGCCCCCCCCAGCCCATGGGGAGATCCTGAACATGGGCATATGAAGTGAATCACAGCGATTCACTATCCTGCCCTCCGGTATTTCCTTATCCAGTTTGGTGCAAACTATATGTCCACTGACAATGACTGACTCCAAATTTGGGGCCTTCTTGTAATACCTGGCACTTTCTTCTGGAATCCTAAAGAGAGGGGGCTGGAGCAAGGAACACTGGATTTCCCTTCACCCTGGCCTGGTTAGGTCATGCTCCCAGTGGGGGGGTGGGGGTGAAAAAAGGAGGCACTGCAGAGTGGAAGGGAATCCCTGCTACCCTGGTGAAGGGGAGGAATCAGCTGCCCGACAAGGGGAGGGACCAGCACTTTTCTCCCGTGATCCCAGCCAGGTCTATTTAGTGCACCTTTTGTGAACTAGATGTCTGCTGCCATGCCTGTTGATGTTAAAAACAGAATGGGCACATCGGACAATACCTTCAGCCCTCACCCACGGACTCTCCTTATTGCCCCGGGGGGGGCAGAATCCCCAGTTACCCAGCAACAGTGGCAGTGGGGATTATGATAGTCCCATCCCCTGTTGGCTGTTCCCCTGACCTAGACCACCATGCTATTCACTTCAATGCTTTTATACGGCCCCTACCCTACTGCACCACCCAACAGCTGTTAGGTGCAGAGCAGCTGAACCATAGATGGAAAGGTTCTTCTCGTGCTGCTTCATCATGAAGCTGCTCCTCGTTTCCACTTGCTGGGGGCTTCTGCCAGTCATGAGCTCAGAGTCTGCCAATCCTACCAGCTCCCTTTGTTTCCACACAATGTGAAGGGGAGCTGGATCACCTAGAATGGTGCCATAGAAGCCCCATCCTATGGGGCTTCCTTTCGCATCATAAGTCTGGGTTGCTTGGCAACACCCACCTGGGCAGATGCTCCTTTTCCAGTTTGTCCTGCTCCTTTTTCCCAAAGGGGGGAGTGGAACAAATTGCCTTCTACCTGAGTATGGGAGGAGGAGGATAATTATTATTAATTTGTAATGTTTTATTTTTATTTGNCCTGCCTTCCCTGGTGTCCGGTCGCCTTTGTCCCCCCCCCCTTCCCTGTCTGTGCTATCCTCCGTGCCTGCGTGCGTCTGTGTGTGCTTGCTGTGTGTGGGACCTTTGCGCTTGTTCTCCATCTACCTCTCCCCCCTCCCTTCCCATTTCCCTGGTGTGGGCATTCCCTTTGGTGCTTTTTTACTTCTTTTGCCCTCCGGCGGCCATGTCTGTGTCCCGCCCCTGCCCGGGGGATTCTGGGTGTGCTTGCCACGGCAGGGGATCGGCGTAACATCTGTTGCGCTGTCCCGGTCCGTGATCTGGCGGCTTCATTCCCCTCCCGGGTCCAGGCCCTGTCACGTCTGTTTGGGGGTTTTTTTTGCTCCGGGGGGTGGTTGATGTCTTCACGCCCCCTGGGGATCCACTGTGGTAAACCACCAGCCCGTAACGTCTGAAATCACCCTCAGGCATGTTGGTCCAAACTACCATTACCCCTGCCTACCAAATATGGTACTAGTTTCCTACACTTAATCATAGTCTAGGAAATGATGTGTATTTTTGGCACTGTACTTTTGCTGTGGTTTCAACTTTGCCAAGCTGGGGCACAGGCGGGATATTTTCTGGTTAATTTATGGTGTGTTGGGAGGGGCTTGCCTTTCATAGTAGGGAATAGAGCAAGGGAGGCATATGGGGTTTTTTTTTGGGGGGGGATGTATGACTGGTTTCTTGTGGCTATGCCTGCTGACTAGTGGCACACATGGGACCATGAGATCAAACTTGTTGAAACTTGATTGACTGGTAATGTTATGTTTTGGTGGGGCAGTCCAGTACAACCCACTCACCCACCACTGAACTTGCATGTAATTATGTGGCATGCTAATAGCCACCCTGCTTTTGGCATTTTTTTTTTCTCGGGTGCCAAGTGTTTCCACAATTCTGAGGGTTTCTGAGGTTAGGAGTTCCGTTTTACGATTTCTGAGTCATCAGAAAAATTTTCAAGTGACAACCAAAGACTCGATCCCTGTACTCGGAACCTCAGAAATCCTAGTGAGTACTGGCGTACTAGGATGTAAGTACCAGTCTTACATCCTAGCGAGCCTGTAAGGCTGGCAGCTGCTGCTCCCAGCACATACCAATCTTGCCTTTCTATATTATTTTACGCCATTCACTGATGTCCAACTGTGTTCCCCACCTACTGTTTTTTGGATGTATTTGCTGCCCAGTGTAACCAACAATCCACACCACCTTCCTTGGCCAGCAGGCCCTGGGCTCTAAAACAGAATAAAAAGATCACCAAAACATTCAAGCAGACTGTTCTCTCACTGTCTACTACTACCTGCAAACTGGCTACCTGTGTTCTGAACATAGGTTTTAAATGCACCTGACCTCCAATGTCCCACCCTTTGATTCCCCGGTTGGAAAAACATATTCCTGCTGTTGTACGTGCAACGCTGATTCTAGATGAGTGGGCCCCGAATTCAGTTGGGTCAAATAACAATTCTTTGAAACACGACCTCAACACTGCAGTGAATTCATAACATGTCAGAAAGCTGGTGCTATTATGTGTAAAAATTGGGCCTTTTAAGTGGGGTTGATGCTTCAAGTAATTCCGCATAGCCTTTACTGCTCACAGCTGGGAGTCATCCAATGTGTGTAATACTATGGTTCTCCCATGTACCCTTTGATCCATTTTGAAGTGATGCAGGTGAATCACCAGAACACTACCTTTCCACCCCATGTCTCCTATTTCAAAGGCTCTCCCTAACCTATCAGTCTGGTAACCAGGTAAGAACATACAAGCATAAGTAGTGTCACACCGAGTCAGACCAATGGTCCATCAAGCCCAGCATCGTGTCCTCCTGCAGTGACCCTGTCTCTTATACACATCTAGATGTGTATAAGAGACAGATGCTGCTCTTTGCTGTAGTACATCTCTTTTGAATCATGTATGCCTTGCTCCCTCCCTGTGTAATCTGGTGTTTGAAAAGCCTAGCACTTTGGAATGATTTGATATTTAAAATGGCTTGGTAATTTTATGAGTTGAGTGGCTATAGCAGGGAAAAAATACAAACATATTTTAAAAGTTTCATCAAAGGCTTGCATTGCATGCAGGGTTATGTTGTTTTATAGTATGTCTGAAAGGCAAAAAAGTTCTGTTCCCTGCAGTAGTATAGCCATTTGGAATTCTATCCCTGGTCACCATTAGGGATGGGCGAACAGAACCGAGTTCAGAAATTTGGTTTGGTTCAGTTCGGAAATTCAGTTTGGTTCGGAAGTTCGGTTCGGTTGACAGAACTATTCGAGTTCAGTCTGAACTTCCGAACAAAGTTCGGAAATTCAAACCCCATTGAATTAAATGGAATATTATTTTTTAGGGATGGGCGAATAGAGCCGAGTTCAGAAATTCGGTTGGTTTGGTTTGAAAATCGAGTTCGGTTCAGAAGTTCGGTTCAGTCGACCGAACTGGTCGAGTTCGGTCCAAACTCCAAACTTCCGAACCACGTTCGCCTATCCCTAGTCCCCATGACATCTGATGTTTGAAAAGGATTTGGGCACTTTTGAACATATTGGATATTGTGGACATTGACTGAGTACAATTGGAAAAAATACAGATCAAGTTTAAAAGTATTTCCAAAGAATTTATTTGCTAGCTTGTTATATTTTATCTGCTGTAGTGTTAAAACTTTTTAAATACTTGTTTCGGATGCAGCATTGTGTAGTTCTAAAGTGCTTCTGAAAGGGGGAAATAGTTGTCAGTGTCTTTTAATTTTGTCCCCCACTCTCTAAGTGACCTGATGTTGTTGGGAATATTGGGATTTTCAGGAGTTTTCCATGATGGAGTCTGTGTGCAAGCTTGCAAATATCACAGATATTTTCTTCAGGCAGAAGTGAGAAGGTAAAAGCTGCAGCTGAGCTAAACACAAAGGGTGCAATCCAACTTGGTGTTTACACTGGCCACCAGCGCAATGCCTGGCCAGGCAGCGGGTGCACATTTGCGCATGTGTGCAGCAAGGCATTTGGCACAATGGTGTACTCTGTCCAGTGCGACCAAGTGAGGTCACACACCCTGAGGCCCAAGGGATGGAGCAGGAGCCGTGCCTGCTCCATCCCCAAGGCTGTAGGGTGTGTGGGCTCGTGTGTGTGTGTGTGTGTCACATAATCAGGGGCACTCTGTTGCGCTGATAAGCTTGCTGCATGTGCAGTGCATATGCACAAATGTGTACCGGCACACTTACTATGCACCTGGCATAGGCGCAGCTTACAATGGGGTGTTGGATTGCACCCAAAGAAGTTATGTTTGATTAGCAGAGCGGCCAATTAGGACGTTAAGAAGTTGTAATACAATCGAGAGTAAACTGTCAGAGACTGTTGTAGTAAGTCATGAAGCCAATATCTCTATTATGATTTTAATTAATTGAATTAATTATAATTTAAACTGATCAGACCTATTTCATCCCATACTTAGAGTCTCGGTTGATAGCACTACAAGCTTGTGCAGCTCATTTAAGCCAAAGCACCTGAAGTAAATTTTATGAGGAAACCAATGTTTTTTAATTTAAAAAAGTAGAAGAAAAGAAAGGGAATTCAATTTCTTTTTATTTCTGTTATATTAAAAATGAAATAATGCAGTACTCATGAGAGATGCCAGAATGTTACCTCTGTGTCTGGAGGTCTGCCATTTGTCACAAAATTGATATAACACTAATACTGATGTCACAAGTATTCCTCACCCTTTGTGGTCAGTGTATCTGAACTCTTATATAAGAATGTTTTGTATCGCCTTTAGATGGGGTCATATTCAGTCCGATGGCTAAACCACTACTGGAGGTGATAGCTATAACTGTGAGTGTGTCTGTATCACTGGGTGGCATGCACTTCATAAAAAAAACACAACCTATAATAATTTTACATAGGCCATCAAAAATCCATCTTATCAAAAGTAAGGAACACACAGGAAATGTGAGAGGCCCTGGAGTGTCACTGGAGGCTTAGAATTTTTGCGGGCCAGAATGAACATAAAATGCAGGGGGCCTGGTAGCCCTGCCTCCTCCCTATGGCCCCACTGTCTTGTGGGGCACCCTCTGTCCTAGAGGTGGTCATGTTTGGGGCCCTTCTTGGAGGCAGCCGGGATTTCTTACCATGCCATGGTGAAAACAGAGGCCACTGCATGGGACCACAGAAGCAGGGAAAATAGCAGGGCTTGGTAAAACTGGCCTGGGAACACATCAGCTGACTTCAGAGCTACTGGGTCCACTCCCCTCTAATACAATTGTATTAGGAGTAGGGAACTTCTCTATATATTGAACTATGCTATTGCAGGTTTATGTGCAAAGCTGATGGCTGGAAAGTGGAAATTTCCTTCTCTGGGGGGTTTGGAATCAGTCTATAGGAAGAAGGAGAACCAGAGAGTGGCACAACTATTCTCTCAAAGCCAGTAGGAAACATTAGTTTTCAGTCTGACATATATATCTAGTGGTGCCAGCCATGGCAGGGGGAAGTCCTTTTAGAACTGTTTCAGGAATAAGGAGTAGCAGTGACAGAAGCATGGTTAAGGTTGAGACAAGAGCAAGTATTCCCATTCCAAAGGGGAATACCAATCTTTTGGGAGCACTTGTGAGTGTCCATCAGTACTTCATCAGTTTCTGGTGATTCCACACTTCTTCCATTTTTCTTTTCTTTTCTTTTCTCTGGGTTTTTCACTGCTTTTCGGTTACTTTGCAGGAATTTTATGACAGTTTGATGGCAGTTTTACATATAGCACTTTTATGGCAATTTCCAGCATGTCCCCAGTGCTTAGCTGGCTAGTTTTCATCTCCACAGTCCCTGGGGGTGCGCTCGGGGCACACACAAGGCATGGGATTGGCTTATGCCAGCCCCCTTCATCTTGCAAAACAATAATGGAAAATGGTGAAAGCCAGTAAGTTTCTACGTTAAGAAAAAACTCAGCAAATGCCCTGCTTTTGATGGAAGCAGTACTTGCCATGATTTTTCATTTCACGCCTCGGCATGGTGTGTCTATGGATATTTTCAGACACGATGGTAACGTGGCCACTTGCGGTGCGGTCATGTCTGATCCAGCCTGCCAGATGTTTCCCGGTCTGGATCAGGGGTTTTCCCAGGGCATGACAGTTTTTAGCCCAGGCTGTGACTCAGGTCCATCACCGAGTCACAGCCTGGGCTAAGTGCTGCTGCAGCCCGGGAAAGCAATCTCCAAACTGGGGAGGAGCAGGACATTACGTGTGATGTTCTACCTGACCATGGTCCAAGGCCTGGGCTCTTCCTGGCACACACGGCAGCCTCATAGACCACTGCAGCTGCCTGTCAGAAAGGTGTGTGGCCTGCACTCAGCAGCATAGGGGACAGGGTCTGAGGACCCACATCCATACCCTACCCCACCATCTCCCGGGCTGGGACCACTGACATATCTGTTCCATAGTCAGTCCAGATCCTGTCTGGCTTGGCCCTTATCCCGGTCATGATCAAAGTGTGATGGCATACCCTATGTTGATGACCCTAAACTCTGGCAAATCAACAGATTGCTGTATCCAATTCCAGTACACCAGGGGCAGAACCTCATGTGGAACAACATGGCTTCACACCCTGAAATTGCATGTCCTTTATAGTTTTTTCCCTGATGCTAATAAATGATTAGGATCGAGAACATCACCTGTCCACCTACATTGCACTGCATTTCATAAGAGAAATCTGTAGCAGTTTTAGACATTTTAAAAAGGTGTTTGAAAGTTAAACAAGAAAAATAAGTTAATGCTTCAGGAAGAGTCTCTTATGTGAAATCAAATGTGATGGTTATGTTTTCTCTTGAAAGACACAGCAAACACAGAAAGATAAACAAAAGAGTTATCAGAATGCCAAGTCCTATAAATGAGATTCTGAATCAACAGATTTTCTTTTTTTCCCCCTTCCCCCTAAGAAAACAAGCCCAGGTCAGATTCAGAGCTCTGAGCAAGCTGGTTAGTTTTGTATGTTTTGAGAGGAATGAGAGTTAGACACTGGAGGGATATGGAACAGGTATAATGAGTGGATGCTGTTGGATTTGAAGGCAAATAGATATGAAACAATGTCAATATTCTCTTAGGGACAAAGGCTAAGTTAGACCTTATTAAACCATATCAATGGTACAGATGAATCCCCCTCTGTTACTCTTAAAAATAAGACCAGTTTGTAAAAACAGAGATTGTGCCCAAATTAACATCAGAGTCCACACAGAGTGAATGTCACCCTGGGTGAAAAGCTTCTGTGACAGTTCAATCCATACCGTGTGCAAGTACTATGAATGTGTGCAAGTGTTGTACAAGCAATGCAGAAGCACTTGTGCATCTCATGCACAGAGTGCATACGTTGTGTGCATGCACAGTGTGTATGCATGAGGTGCACAAGGACTTGGCACATCATGTGTGCACCTTGCACACGTTGTGTGTGCAAAATGTGGGTTAGGTTTATTTAGTGTAGAGCCCAGACCAGCCTACTGAATTCATGGGGCATCTGATTTGTTTTGTTTTTTTCCCCAGTATTCTAAAGAATATGGGTTTAATGGATGCAAATGGTATGGTGCAACAGCTACACACAGACTGATTTATACACCAAAGCAAGAACTGAGGGAGTTAAAAAATTGCTCCAGCAACCTAAGCTGTAGAGCAGAGATGGGGAACTTTTTCCTTCCCATGTGCCACTTTGAAAATTAGTATCATTTTCATGGACAACATATGAATTGGAGCAAGGGTGTTTAAAGGGTATGCCTAGGATGGGAGAAGGTGCAGAGAAGGGCAACAAAAATGATCAAGGGCATGGAAGGGCTCCCGTATACAGAGAGGCTTGGTAGGTTTGGGCTCTTCAGCTTGGAGAAGAGACGACTGAGAGGAGATATGATAGAGGTCTATAAAATCATGAGTGGTGTGGAACCAATAAACAAGGAGCAGTTATTTACCCTCTCAGCTAGTACTAGAACTAGGGGACACTCCATGAAACTCATGGGTGTCAAGTTTAAAACAAATAATAGAAAATATTTTTTTCACTCAGCGTTGGGTTGTGGAATCTACTGCCAGAGGCTGTGGTAAGGGCCAGTACTATAGCTGAGTTTAAAAGAGGTTTGGACAAGTTTCTGGAAGATAG
>QEPC01015343.1:1235429-1255779 GCA_003113815.1 Sphenodon punctatus | reverse complement strand
GGGCTCGCCTCTCAGTCTGTTTTTAAACAAAAATCCAGGCTGGACAGGGTGGGTGGGGCATGTCCCCCTTCCACCCGCGCAGCCTGGGAGAGGGAGGGGGAAGGAATTCATTTATTTCATTGAGTTCAATGGGGACACAGCGCCCCATTGAACTCAATGAAATAAAACCGGTACCGGTATACCGGATTTAATCCGGGAATCCAGTTTTTGCAGAACCGGTAACCGGTAAATCCGGTAGCAGGTAATGGGCCTGGGGTCCCACCTCTAATATAAACCCACTGTGGTCATAAGACCTGGGTATGTGTGCCCCCTCCTACCCTCATAGCAGACCCGGTCCATCTAAAAACACCTTATGTGTTTGATTGAAAAACAATGTTTACACAATATTCATTTAAACAGACCTGATTCTGATCTCTGATATCTCTGCTTTGGCTTTCACTGAAGATATGCTGATTTGCATCCTTGCAAACAAAAGAAGAATTGGGTTAACTGAATAATAAATTTCATCTGTCATTTATATCCTGTTGTTGTTGTTGTTGTGGAGAAGAAAGATGTGTAGCTTTATATAACATTATAGTTCTTTATGCATGTGATTCTAGAGATTCTAATTTGATCATTTTCAAAAAGTTTTATTTACAATTTTTAAGTTGCTGCCAACACTTACTTAGGACATAACTGTTCATTTGGGGTAAAAAATAAGTGGAAAAAAAAATACAGGCAATTAGACAGTTCCCTTCTTTTTAAAGAGTTTAAAGATAAATAATTTGTCTAACCTTTATGGGAAAAGAATGTCCCTTTCCTAGATAGAAGCTGACTCCTATCTAAGGCCCTTTTCAAATGGGCGCCCCACAGAGGGGCACCCATACAAATGCTGTGGTGGGAGGGTGGGGATGGGGGTGCCAATGGCTACACCATGGGTGGTAGCTGTGGGTGCATGCACGCTCTCATGCTCTACCCACCTCCACCCATCACCCACGCATGGAGCAGCGGGAGCCAATGCCCAATGCTCCGTGCGTGGAGATAGGTGGAGGTGGAGGTGTGTGGAGATGGGTGGAGGCTGAAAGCCTGCACATGCAGAGTTCAGTCGATAGGAACACAGCACCCACCCACCCACCGCACCACCCACACATTCCCCCCACCTGCCGCAGTCCGTGTGAAAGGGGCCTAAGTGATTTCAAGATTTATTAATTTATCCCATTCAGCCCATGTAGGAATACTTGATGACCTAATTGGAGTCTCATCACATGCCATTTTACCATGCTAAGTCATCAGATACTTTCTCAAGAACAACTACTACACAGTCAGAAATTAAAAGTTCCATTTTCATGTTGGTTTGTTTTTAAAATACTTGCGCTTCAAATTTGTATACTTGCAGTTTAAAAGCCAAATCCTCAGCTGTGTGTAATTGGCATAGTTCTATTGGAATCAACAATGGAATAACATTGATCTACCTTAGCTTGGAGAAGATCCATGGCCATGATCCAGAGAAAGATCACTCATCTAGCAGACTGAATAAGCTCTCGCGTTGGGTGTTTTTTCAGATGAGATGCTACCCGCATGGCCACACATGAGCCATTGATCCAACTGCCCGCTTGAAGGTGGACCAGCTGAATGCATGCTTGTGCAAGCCACAGAGCACCCGTTCTAAGCCACTTATGGAGCAATGCTAGGAAATCCAAAGTGAGTCATGTGGGGCAAGCCAAATGTGTGATAGCCATGCTGGGATCTGCCCAATTGATTCACTCCTCACAGACTCCACATGTATGGGTGCTTGTGAGAATTGAAAGTCTGCACACACAGACTTTCCCATAAGCACACACACACACACAAGCTTCCGCTCTCCCCCCACCACTCTCTGTCACTCTCTCTCTCTCACACACACACACACCCCTCTGGCAGAGGGGAGTCAGGGATTGGTGATTTACTGAAAGAGAGGGGACAAGGCCCCTCAGGAGCACTGGACTTGAGGCTACCAGGACTGGCCTCCTTGTGGGGAGCCCTCTTACTGTGGGTCCCATGTCATAGCCCCTACTGGCTTTACTGAAGGGAGGACCTGTTTACTCTGGCATTTTGAAATTTACTATTCTAGAAGATGAATGGTGCAGTTCATGTCTCTCACAGCTATTTATTCAGCTTCTCTCCAAGCTAAGCAGACATGACCACCACATTAATTAATAGCATTCTCTTCCATGGGGATAGTACCTACACAATGAGTTACTGAAAGCAGGAGTTCCAGTCACTTAAGTGGAAGTCATGTTCATGCTAAGAGAGAACACAAATATTATCCCTACAGAAGTTTTTGCCCAAAGATTTCTCAGCAACCAGTTTCTTCAACTTCAAGGAAAAAAAGAATGTGGGAAGATTAGATATAATAGCCCAGTTAGGATAATCTAGTGGTTTGAAGAGCTGGAGATATGTTGTGTTCATGCGTACCACAAAGCTGGACCACTGCTTCTGGGTGGTTATAATAAAACACAAGATGAAAACCTACAAGATGCTAACTCCACTTAAATACCATCTTAATATTTCTTATGCATGTTGCAGGGCTGCCTAGGGCACTAATACAGCCCTCCAACATATAAAGGAAATGTTAAAGTGGTGTTAACATTATGTCTGTTTTCACGCTTTGTCCCTTATTGCAGTCACACACACCTCTCTTACTATTGTTTGGATCATCAAGGGTGCAGACTTACATCCATTACAGGGTATTTTCAGACGTTACGAGCTCACACTCAACCACGGGGAATTCCCACATGGTGATCATGGTCCCATCACATTTGTTGGGGTGAACGGAAGCCGCCTGCCAGATGTTCACCCCCGTGAATTGGGGGGGGGGGGAAATCACATTGACCATGCAAACGGAGGTCCTGCCTGGACCATCTCCGTTTGCGTGTTCAATATGATTCCCCCCCCCCCGGGACCAAGGGGATCATCTCAGCCTGTCTCTTATACACATCTAGATGTGTATAAGAGACAGGTGCTGCTCTGTCTCCCCAGAGGGCAGGCGGCCTAGGGAGCATGGAGGGACAGGGCTGTGTGGCTGCACGTTGAGCCGTGCAGCCCCGCCCCCTCCCCGATTCCCTGCCAGGATCAGCCGGCACGTCTGTTGGACATGCCGGTTTGATCCCGGTGGGGGATCAATGGGTAATTCCGTGAGGACCGTTATGGGGCCAATACAGGCCCAGTCATGTCTGAAAATACCCAAAGTCAGTGGCTTAGCTCCTTTGACTTTAATGGTGATAGTGTACAAGTATCCACAAAACCAGGTTTTTTGATCAAATAAAGACTCCATCTCTGAAACCACTTATCTGTATGTAGGTCCATTAATTTCAATGGAACTATGCAAATATTAGTGTGTTCATCAGCATCTCAACCTAGATGGACTACAAATAGCCTGTTTGTGGTTCTGGAAGGCAAACTTGAGTTGTAGGGGCATAGGGAAGGAATGCAAATTTAAGCAAATTGTTGAAACAAAATGCTGCATTTATGTAGCTAGTGTAGCAACCAGCAGACAGAGAGCAGTTCTGGGAATGTGATTGCTTGTCTGAAGTGAAATGTTAATGTTTCTCCCTCCTCTAGTGCAGGAGTACTAGATGTCAATCAGGTCAGAGAGCTGAATTTAAAGCAAATGCAGCAGTATGTGTGGATGAGTCATAAATTGGCAGTTTTCCTATTTACCAGGACTGCTGCATATCATCTACTAATCCCCCACACCCCTCAAAAAAAAATATGTCTGATTTAGGCCAGTTGCCCACATTATAGTGGCCGGTGATTCTCTCAGACAGGAAACTTATGCTGAGCTCTGCACATGGGCCTGGAGATGAAAGCATCGTCAGCCTCATCCAGTGGCTTTTTTTCCTACTAATGACAGGGCTGGATTTCAAGTCCTGATATTCATAGGAAAAAAAGCTGCTGGACATAGCGGATGATGATTTTAGTTCCACACCCACTTGTAGAGCTCAGCATAAGTTTCCTGGCCAGGAGGTTCCCTGCCAGGAGAATCGCAGGCTGCTGTAATGTGGGGAAGTGGCCTTAAACACATATTAACCAAGTTAAGGTTGAATGAAGCCAGATCCTTATTAGGCCTCAAACAATGAGAACATCCATTATGGAAAAAATAGTACTGTACTACAGATGATTTTACTTATCTGTTGCCTCCTGATCTTCACAGTGCTCCTGCGGCACAAGTCCCATTTGCTTGATTGGAGTTCATGCCAGATTAGCACTTTTAGGATTGAGCTGTCTATTAGTAACAAATAACCCTGATCTGCAGAAGGCAAAGTCCACCCCATCTACTCGTGTTTATTTTGGAATTCTGAAGCAAATCAATTCCGTTTATTATTTGTGGGCACTAGATTTTGCCATGACCCATAAAACAAAATATACATTCACAAGCTTCCTCTTATGTTTAAATACCATGTCACAGAAATTGGAGCTCATCAAGAAATTTCGTATACATTTAGAGGAAAAACATTTCAGTGGGGAAGCTTTTATTCTCCTGATGATAAATTTTCCTTGGATGAAAAATTGATTAAAACACAATTTGGATGTACTGTGCACATGAGTGTATTTAGAATTGCACACTTATTGGCAGATATCGTGTTGCTCTCTGTCCCAACTAGGATAACTTTCCAAAATGATGGCAAAACTATGGGAGGGGAATAGAGTCAAAGAATAAGTGGAGAGAGTAGAACTGAAATGGGTAGCTTGTTTGTTACTTGCAAGGTAATACCCGCATTTCGAAGTTATCTATTGGGTGACCTATTGGTAGTGAGTAAGTAGTCGGGCACCCGATTATCCAAAAATACCAGATATTAACATTGCCAAGTAACAAATTTATCACTTTACTGATCAGTAAACACTGCAGTAGGGATTGGAATTTCAGTTTTGGATAGAACCAAAATGGCCCCAATATGACTGTTTCAGTTTTAAATCCCTAAATCAAAAATCCATTTCATTTGTCATTCCAGTGTTTTGTTTTGTTTAGCATTGATTTTTCCCCCGATTTGTTCTCATTGAGTTCAATGGGAGAAAATTTCATTGAAGTCAATGAGAAAAAAAATGAAAAATAAATAAATAAAAACAATGCAACAAACAAAAAACCTCAAACTGAAACGAAATAAAAAATCATGGCGAACAGCACTCCCCCACCCGTAAATAAACTACTACTACTACTACTACTACCACCACTACAGTAGTAGTAGTGGTAGTAGTAATAGTTTATTTATGGTCAAAACCAAATATTTAATACAAAAAGGCATCAAGCCTCATAAACAATAAACACATATTACGTCAATAAAATATAAATTGTATAATACCTTTACAACTAATCAAGACATCACAGATATGGGAATAATCGATCTTGCCTGCTTACCAATATCTTGACTCTACAAACAAATTATCTGAGTCCCCTAGATTCCAGCAGGACCCTACTGAAAGTCCACCTTAAATGGAACAATAAATCAGTACCAGAACTCAGAGAAAAAAATGGTACCAGAAGCAAAAGAATTAGGACGAAAAACAGTAAAGTGGTATCTTGGGTAGACTGTTGGGCACCAACCAAGTACGTATTAGTGCCTGATGTTACTGGGTCAAGTTGAGTACCACAATTCTGACAGTTATACCCATTTGGGGGATATTTGTTTTAGCTGTAGGGGAAAGAGAGGGATACAGAGAGAGTTTGAGAACCACTATTGTGAAGCTCCAGCAATGCTGCATGCTTCTGTGGCATACAGTATGAGGCTGGGGAGATAAATCCCCTCCAAGTTTCAAGAAACTCGAGTTAAAGCAGCCATAGAGTCATAGGACCAGAAAGTAGTACCTCAAAGATCAGCTAGTCCAGCCCCCTTGCACCAGTCTAGCATTCACAATGCCCAAACTAACTGTACAGAAAAATCCATCCAACAAGAAACAAAATCTATAATAAAAAACTGCCACAAATAGAGATTGGGACTGACCAGAGCACACCAATGCCTAAAATAATAACAGGCAATAACCTTAGAAAAGAAAAATCCCAGTCTTAAACTAGAAAGCTACACTCATGGTGCAACCCTCAGAGTCAACTGCTAATCTGAGCTGAGGGAAAATTCCTTACTACCCTCAAATAGGATGATCATTTAGATCCTGAGCATGTAGCAGAGCCCATTAGTCAGTTTCCAACATAGAACTATAGTAATATCCAGGCATCAGAACACCCATCTGTCCGACCTTGAGTTGTGGACAACTTTGATGCTTCAGAAAGAAAGGGGGAAAACAAAATATTTGGGGACAAAGGGAAAAAAAGATTTCTTCCTATAGCATCAAATAGAAAACCTCTCTCAAGACGTATCCATAAATTTATCAAAATCCATTTTAAAACGCTTTTGTTCACAGAACTGTCCCTGGGAGCTTCTTCCAGTAGTTCACTGTTTTGATGGTTAAAAACCTTCTTCTAATTTCCAGTCTAAATTTATTTATAAGCAACTTGTACCCATTTGTTCTTGACTCACCTTTAATTTGCAGAAATATCCTATTATTAATTGTTAATTTTAATTATTAATTATTAATTCCCGTGAGAGCGGGTTCTATTAGTTAAGGCAAGTGGAATGTTCCATTGTTTTCTGCCTATCTTTTACATTGGATTTTTGGTCCACTTTGCCTTTTGTCGATATCTTTTTATTTATATAGCACCAGTGGTGTACCTGGCACTTACAGTCAGCAGTTACAGACTGGTCCACTATCCCAAAGGGTTTACAATCTAAGAGACAAGGGGTGTTTTCAGATGTGACGAGATCACAGTGAACCACGCTGAATACCTACATGTGGTCACTGTGCCCTGCACGTCTGTTCAGCATGGGGTGTTTTCAGACGTGACGAGATCACAGTGAACCACGCTGAATACCTACATGTGGTCACTGTGCCCTGCACGTCTGTTCAGCGGCCGCCAGATGTTAGCCACGCTGAATGCCCACATGGGGTCAATTCCAACCACGCTTCTGGGGCTCCCGGCACAAAAATCCCCAGAAGCGTGGTGAAAGTGATTCCCGGCCAGAACCAAGAAAAAGTAACGACTGGCCGGCGATCACAGCCCGGAATTCCCGATGGGATTCCGGGCCGTGGTCAAACCGGCCCAATGCTGCGGCGGTATTGGCCTCGCTGCCCTCCCATCTCCCCAGAGGGTGGATGGCGAGGGAGCGTGGAGGGGGTGGGGGTCGTACGGCCGCACATTGTGCCACGTGGCCCCTCCCCCTCCCTGATTCCCCGCTGGGATCCCTGGCACATCTGTTTGCCATGCCTGAGTGATCCTGGCGGGGAATCTCTGGGTTGTTTTCGGGATGGGCCGAAGCCGCCCCATCGCGTCTGAAAACACCCAAGTAAGGGGGAGATGAGGGGTAGGTGAACATCAGGAGAGACAAGGATACATTAATGAGTTTAGAAGATGCAGGTGCATGTGATTAACTTAGATTCAGGGAAGAGATTCTGTCCGAGGGAGGGAGGATGAGGATGCAGTTTTACTCATGACGAGCCAGGGAAAGCCTGACTGAAGAAGCAGGTTTTCAAGGGGGATTTGAAAGTTGGGAGGAAGGAAGCAGAACAAATGTATCCTGGAAAGAAGTTCCAAGCATGGGGGGACAGCAAGAGAGAAGGGACAAAGATGTTTAGAAGAGCAAGGGTGTTGTGAGCAGGTGAGGTTGGGGGCAGAGGAGGAGAGAGGCTCTCGGGCAGGAATGTGGTGTGATACAAGAGACGAGGGATATGAGGGAGCAAGGCCATGAAGGTGAAAACCAGGAGCTTGTGCTGAATGCATTCCTTTAGAGGGAGCCAGTCAAAGCAAGAGGCAAGGTGGATTACTTTAGTGGCAGAGTGTTGAACAGAGATGGGGAAGGGACAAGATCAGAGTAGGGGAGACCAGTAAGGAGGAAGTTACAGTAGTCAGGGGAAGAGATGTCTAGAGCGTGGACTATGGTTTACGGTGGCAACAGTAAGACAGAGCCGGATTTTAGCAATATTATATAGGACAAAGCAGTATGATTTAGCACCAGCCTGGATCTGAGGCATAAAGGAGAGGGAGGAGTCAAAAATTAATCCCAGGCTACGGGCCTGAGGGACAGGCTGGATGGTGACACCTTCAATGGAAGCTGAGAGGGAAGTAGGAGGGGAATGCTAGGAGTTCAGTCTTGGCCAGATTAAGCTTGAGTTGACAATGAGACATCCAAGCAGAGATGTCAGAGAGACAGTCAGCCATACAAGATTGGATGGAGGAGGAGAGCACAGGAGTGGAGAGAGAGTAAATTGTGTGTCATCAGCATACAGGTGGTACTGGAAGCCATGAGATTCAATGAGGTGTATTAACTCCCTCGAGACATTTGTAAAACACACAATTGTATCTCCTCTCTGTCTTCTTTTGGTTAGGCTATGTAGGCCAAATTCTTATGCACAGTACTTACAGGGATAAATTGTTCCCTGACAAACTAATCATGCCATGATGTACTGCTTAGTTTAAAGTTTCCCTGACAGTTTAGCACTTTCCTTCCTGTTCTCATTCCACTACTTGACCTTAAAACTGCCAACACCTCCCATCCCCATCTTCTTTTGCATCATATACATATGTAGGTGAAGTGGGGTGGGGAAGGTTCAGGAGTTTTGGAAGAATGCCTCCCCTTCTCCCACAAGACTAATTGCTTCTAGTTGTCCATCCTTAATAGCTACAAATATGGATACCTGCCATCACAAGAGGGCTTGCTGTTTCCTTCTTAGGCAAAACAAGACACCTCTCTCTCCATTTTCTGATAAGCGTATGTGTCTGAAACTGTTGAACTGGTATATTGTTTCTGAGTATTTGAGTAAAAACAAATGAGATACGGGTTTGCTGTGCCACAGGACTCACCTGCACATGTGGTCCCATGCCACCAGATATGGGCCCACTACTGTGGTTAAGCAGCTGGCCCAGGATGCATCCCTACGAAAATCTCTGAGGTGCAGCCCAGGACAAGGGCTACCCATGAGGGCCAACACATTTGTTCAGCCCTGCAATCCCTGTTGTGGGGTAGGAGCTGCCATGGTTGTGCATGATAGTGTGGGGTGGCAGGGGTAGACCAGACTGCGCACATGTTTGGTGCAGTCCCCCCTACCCAGGTCATGCAGGCGGTGGGGCAGCTGCTAGGGGTGGGACTATCGATATTGGATTAATCTGATAATACCAATAATGGTCGGTATCGGAATATTGGATTTTTAACATTGCCAGCTTTACTGGATTTTTTACATCTCCTCCATTTAACAATGGCCACAATGTTTTAAAAAAAAAAAAAAAAGGCAAAATCGGCAATGTTAAAAATCCGGTATTCTGATACCGATAAATCCAGTATTGTGAGATCTGATACCAGTAAGTCCGATATTCGGTATTCCCCCTGGAGTCTGACCCCTAACAGCTGCCCCAGCAACAGGTACATATGTTTTGTGCTGCTTGTCGACCTGGAGAGTGGTGGCTGCAGTTTTCTGCCCTGGGCCAAGTCTGGGAGTCACCTGCATGTTTGATTTTACCCTTTCATGAAGGGTAAAGTTTACCCCGGCAGGTCAGCTAGCCCATTGATCTTACCCAATATGTCATGCTTTATGCTTTTATTTACATTTCTAAGGGTTTGCAGATGTCTACAATAGATACACTGTGGGGTTGAATTAAGAACATGGTTTTAGCTTTCTGTGCATTCATTGTTTTTTATTAAGCATATCAGGATTTCAGCTGGAAAAGGTAAAATTTACTCTCTGAATGTAAGAGGGACAAGTCCTAAAATCATTAATCACTATTGACTGATGTAGTTTGAGTGGAAGTATTAAAAGGTAGGGATGGGCGAACGCGGTTTGGTAGTTCGGAGTTCCGACCGAACTCGACCAGTTCGGTCAGCTGAACCGAACTTCCGAACCCAACTCAATTTTCGAACCAAACCGAATTTCCGAACTCAGCTCTGTTTGCCATCCCTAAAAGATAATATTCCATTTAGTTCAATGGGGTTTGAATTTGCAAACTTTGTTCAGAAGTTCGGAGTTCCGATTGAACTCGAATAGTTCGGTCGACCGAACTGAATATCCGAACTGAACCGAATTTCTGAACTCAGTTCTGTTCGCCCATCCCTATTAAAAGGGGTCAAATTGCAGAGGAAGTGGAAGCAGGGAACTCAGGAAGACAGTACAGTCCTCTCCGCTTGCTAATGCTAAAGTTCTACCATTGTTGTAACGGAGGGTTCACATTATGTATAATATAGACTTTGGGAACAATCCAAAGGTCTGTGTATGCCAACCCCGACGTGCAGCGTACAGCCAGAATACGTGTGCTCAGATGCACATACAGTGCCCTGCATGGAGCACAACCACATGAGGCGAGTTGCGTAGGCCAGGGCTGCACTTTTGCCCCGCATGGCTGTGCTGCTTGTGGGGCACCATGTGCACATCTGAGCGTGTGCATTCTGACTGTGTGTCATGCATCTGGGTCAGTGTAAACAGGTTGCTGAATTGTCCCCTCTGTCTTTACCTCAGCTCTACCCATTTCATTGAAATGAGCAATGAACTATCCAGCACAATTACTGCTGACTTCAGTAGAACGAACTACAAAAATACAAATACTCCCAGTGATACCTTTATAGATTGGTGCTCTAACGGAATTTCATTATATAAACATATTAGTCGTTCAGTAAACACCTGTTACTCTCTTAACTAGTTCATGTTTAATGCATGTGGTCTAACTGGAATAGTTACTATTTATGCTATGTACCTTTAAGATGAAAGATTCCAAAGTGACTTAGGGATTAGGGTGCACCATTTCCATCAATTAAATGTAAATTGGACATCCATATCCCACAGCTGGCTTAAGAGAAATCTTTGCCTTTCTTGGTAAGAGCTGTGAATTAGAGCCAGAAACAGGACATCTAATCTCTGCCTTTGAAGACATAGCTTCCAATTCCCTATGAAGTAATGTTGGTTTTTTGGGGGTGGGGGTTGTATGTGTCAGAGAATGTTTAAACTGTACTGATTAACAAATTGTACCTTAATTGCTTAGGATAACAGAATTTAGAATTAGTTCCTGGGGGCATTCTTTAAAAAATCAGTAATAAAACCAAAATAGACTGCATAACCAGAGTTCACATTGAGTGCATGCAAGAAGTTTAAGACACAAGTCTAGGATGAGTTGAGTCTAAGTATGACATTGGGTGTTTTCAGATTCGACAAAATGTGTTTTCATTACATTTTCAGAACTGAGTAAGGGTGTTTTTAGACATAACGTCAATGGGTGTCTGAATATGTGTTTTGACCTTGATAGAAACACCGGTTTGCCCCTGTGTTCACCATGTTGTGCTGCTTAGAAACACAGCCCATCTTGGGGCAAATTCATGTTTTGCTCACCCACCTGATCTCAGCACGCAAGCGCTACCGCCTCAATCCCCAATTTGTACCTGCTAACATGCCACGTGACATCATTAGACACAACGTTGGTGGTGTGTTCAGCCAGAACATGGAAATTGTCATTGTGATGCAATGGTGTTCACATCGCGGGTTCAAGGGTGACCATATTGGTGTTGGGATTGTTATGGTGCGTACACAAAATGGCCAAACAGGTACTTAGGGATTTTGAAACCTGATCTTTGTTATTTCTAAAGATGCCCTAAGTGTAAAGTCTAAGTATGACATTGGGTGTTTTCCCATTTCCATGCATTAACCCTGTTGGAACTGTGAGCCACCGTCATTTCTGAAGCATTTCCTGGACGGTGTTAGCACTTAGCCTGAGCTGTAACTCAGGTAAATCCCAAGTCACTTCCAACTTCCTCCAGGAACTCCACATGGCTGGCCTGGGCTAAGTGCTGAGCCCTCTCTAACAATCTATACTCACAGCTGGGTTCCTTACTCCATCTACCAGGGAGCCTAACTATAAATCTCCTTCGTCTCCCAAGTTCTCCCCTCAGACTGAGAACTTAGTACTTCTTGTACCCATACGACTCTAGGGCTTCTCAGCCTCACTGGTGCTTAACTCTGTCCTGAATTCTGATTGTGTCTGCACTATTTTAGAACCATCCCAAGGCATGATCCACTTCAATTGGTATCACCTGCAAAATCCTTGTTGGTGCAAAATCTAACCCTATTACACTGCGTCTGCAGTCAGATCTGTCATAGTAGGCTTTGCGACTGGAGGGTGTCTTCACAAAGTTCTGTTTGGAGAGGGGTGACTGCAAGATTTAGGCCATTTTTAGATGATCACAGACGCGCTCGCGCTTGTTTTGGAAAAATGCCGGGAGCCGGGAATAGACGATACACTCCTGGCAATCACGCATCCGGAAGGGGCACGCACATGCTATTCTGGCCGCTATTTGACCGGGTTGAAAAATCGACCCGGTCAAACGTGGCCGTAAAAGCATGCATGTCCCCCTTCCGGGTGCGTGATTACCGGGAGTGTATCGTCTGATCCCGACTCCCGGCATTTTTTCATAACAAGCACGAACGCGGCCGCGATCATCTAAAAACGGCCACAGACTTGAATTTCGATGTAAAACAATATACTCACTAAACTCAGTATATGAAATTGTGGTATTAATTGCATAGGATGAGCTTCTTTGCATTAATTTCTTTCTGCTATAAAGAATAGGAGTGGCTTGAAAAACCTGCTCCATTTTCATGGAACATTTCCAGGAAAATTGAAGAGTTTCAATTTTTTTCAATCAGAATTCAGATTAGAAACTTTCCAGATTGGAACAGTGGTCAAAAAATAAAAATAATAAAGAAGAGTGCTCTTTTACGCACGTGCAAAATGTTACTACCCATACTCAAAATGACAGTGGTGCCATCACCACCATTTTTAGTATGGGCAGGGCCACTTTGTGCATGCATAAATCGCTGATTTATTTCATACAGTCCAATCAAAAATCAGAATGATCTGACCGATCTTCATTCTGAATTCCAATTTGACCTGATGAAATACCTGGTTCTGATGGAATCTGAACCAGTCAAAAAATTCTCTTTCAGCCCTAGGAAAGGATAAGTCTGCATAATCCTTCAATATTTTTTCCCCAATAACCTAAGATTCCTCATGTATAAGTTTATGATCTCATGGTGAGAGGATGAACTGAAAGAAGTATCCATTAAATATACACTACCCAAACTTTCAGTGGTGTTTCACAGTGGTGGCTGGTGGATTCTAAGGCTTGTGGGTCAGTGAGGGGGTGGGGGGAGCCAATGGTAGGCAGGGCCAACCAGAATTTTGAAATTACTATGGAATTTTACAGCCTCAGTTCCCCATCTGTAAAAAAATGGGAGTGTGTGTGTCTGTGTAACCCTCACTCTTGTCCTTAGATTGTAAGCCCACTGGCAGGGACCTGTCTCCAATAGTCACCAGTAGGCAATGTGTTCAATGGCAGGAGTACCATAACAGCTAGCCCAGGTTTTTAAAAAAGCAACTAACATGTCAGATTCAGAGCTTAAAGCAATAATTAACCTGGGGTTCTTTCCATTTGCCTTCAGTTTCTCAGCCAAACACTACAGTCATGTTTTAAAGCTTCTCTCCACAACTTTAGGGAAACTTGCTTTCTTAGTGAAAGCCAAAAATCACAGGCTTATCACAAATCTCATCACTTATGGATTTTCAGCACCCTTATGTTGCTCACCCCACATCCCTGGGTGGTGGGAAGTTCCAGGGGGCAGCCTTGCTAGGTCAGTGTCCCTTCGACAGGAAAGACAAACGGGAGAGACTTACTGTGTGGTATAATAGTTCATTTATTTACCAATGTCCTAGTTCCTCCAGGTCCAGCACCACAAGGGCTCCCAAAACGTCTCTTTCTGTAGTCTTCGGCCCCCAAATTCCAGCATGCAATCTCCAACCAGACTGCAGGTATCTGCTCAGACACAGACTGAAAGCTGTCCCACTCACTATTCAGCATCGTCCAGCCCAAACCATTGTTATAAGACATGGGGCTGGCAGACAAGCTTAGTTGTGACTGACGGCCCTATACAATGACTTGCATTCAGGAGAAATCAATCCCAACAGGGAGTTACATTCCCCAAATCCATAACACAAACATGAGGTGGCAACACTGAAACAGGCAAACTCTAAAAAAACACAACACACCCCCCCCAACCTGTCATTAGAGCAATCAACCAACCCCAAAGTCCAGCCCATAATGGGGTCACCACAAACAAATCTCATCCCCTCAAACCTACTCAGTAACCTCAGGCTCAGGGGCCAAATGTGGCCAATGGTGAGGTTTTATTCTCTTTTCCAGCTCCTGGATCCACTTTCTACTGCCAAATACTAAAGGATAAGGGACCAGAGATGAGGGCACACATAATGACAGGGTGTGGCAGATCCATGGCAAAGTCCCCTCCGCCCCCTGCCCCCCATTCTGCTCAGACGAAAAACAGGCAACCAAGCAGAACCAAGTCCAGTGCACATTGGGGCAGGAGGCAAAAAGCTCTGTTCACACCCACTCCCATCTGCTCAGGGGAAACACAAAAGGCAAATCCTCTCTCGCTCTCTTTTTTTAAAAAAAAATACTTTTAGAAGCAGCAGGTTAGAACCAAGTCCCGCACAGTGCACATGGGGTCACAAATCTTAACCCTCCCCTACCCCCAATCTGCCATGGGGAAATGCAAGCAAGGCAAAAAACAACACCCACTCTCTCTTTATTCATGTAAGAAACAGCACGTTAGAAGCAAGCCCCCACAGTGCACATGGGGCAAGCAGGGGACACAATTTAATCTTAAAGCACACAACTCCCCCCAATCTGCCCTCCCCACCCCAGGCTTCCAGTCTGCTCAGGGGAAGAAAAACAAATATTAATTTAAGTGGAGCCCAAGGGCCCTGCTGAAACTTACCAGACAGCAGCAGGCAGCTGCAGCCATGGCCATGTGCAGAAAACTGGCTCCATTGAAACTGCGGTCTGACTCCACCCACTGAAGGGAGTGGGGAGGAGAAGCCTGAGGGCCTGCCCTCAGAGATGTTTTTTCAAAGTGCCCTGCCAGGCTATTGATTCTAATGGCTGCTGGGCTCCCATTGGAACCCATTGTCTGCTGCTGGCCACACCTCCTGGCTATGATGCTTTGGGTGTTCACTCTGGAGCGTGACCCACCTCACATCACAGCCAGCCAGGTCAGGTCAGCCAGGGCCAGAAGGGAAGGGGAGGGGAAGGTGCCAGGAGCAGGAGTGCCTGTGAGGCATGATTCTAATGGCTGCTGGGTTCCAATTGGAACCCAGCCTGCTGCTGGCCACACCTTCTGGCTGTGATGCTCTGGGTATTCACTCCAGGCAAAGAGTGCCCTCCCAGATGGGGGGTGTCTTCAGGGTAGCAGGTCACACACAGATGCAGCAGTGTCAGAGGCAAGATAAGATGTTTGGGGGATACGGGTGCAGGCTGGGGGGTGCCATGGGAACAAGGAGGTCACTGTCCCCAGTGCCCATATGCACCAGCTGCCTCTGGTGTTTCATTTATGCTCCATTTACACTTCATTTATACTTTATCAGGTATCCATTTCGGTTATGCTGTTTTGGGTTTTTCATTTTTTTCAGTTAGATTATTTCAGTTGTTCGGTATTTTCAGTATTTTGGTTGCAACGTTTTGGCAATAATGGGGCTGGTCCCAAGCCCTGCACAGAGCATGTGTGGCATACGCAGTGGACATGTATGCCTATGGGCACAACTCATGCAGTATGCATGTAGCCCTGCTCACAGTGCTCACTACGGGGACAATGGCATGTGCCCAAAGCATGAATCTGTATGCATGCCCACATGTAAGCAGTGAGTGCAGGGGTTTGGATCACACACATTAGAACTATTGCACAGATGCTGAATATGATGTAACCAAAAAAACAAACAACCAAAATTAACCAAACCAAAAAAGGAAAGGAAATACCCAATATGGATATACAAGTACCCATTTGGCTGCTGATGTTATTCAGGTACTTGAAGGGCTATCCAAAAGGTTGAATAATAATATTACCCACTAGGGGTGTGCAATTCATTTTTGTTATTATGATAACGAAAACAACAAATTATTTTTTATTTTTTAGTTATTGTAATTAGGGATGGACGAACAGAGCCGAGTTCGGAAATTCGTTTCGGTTCAAAAATCGAGTTCAGTTCAGAAGTTCGGTTCGGTCAACCGAACTATTCGAGTTCGGTCCAAATTCCGAACTTCCGAACATAGTTCGGAAGTTCAAACCCCATTGAACTCAATTGAATATTATCTTATAGGGATGGGTGAACAGTACTGAGTTTGGTTCAGTTCGGTTTGAAAATCGAGTTCGGTTCGGTCGACCGAACTGCTCAAGTTCGGTCTGAACTCTGAACTCCCGAACCACATTCACCCATCCCTAATTTTAATAATGAAAACAAAAAGTAATAATGAAAACAAAAATGAAAACAAATTTTAGTTTTTTAAATAATGGGCAGACACTGAAAAATGTATTTCTGGATATACTTGTTTTTTCTTATTCAATTCCAATGAAACATGGGGAGATTGTATCCTCAATGAAGGGTACTAGGTGTACCAAATTTTGGAAATATTGGATAAAGGAAACCGATGTTATAAGCAATTAAACGTGATTTTAAGAAAAGCTGTGCACACGTTCCTGGATACAACTTTTTTTTATCTTCCATCCAATTTGTATAACACCTGGAAAGGTTATGTCATTTCTAAAGATTATCAATCCTGCCAAATTTCAAAAAGATTGGACAAAGGGTCCTGATGTTATAGAACATTAATGTGAAAATGCATTTCTGGGAGTAACATTTTTATATTCCATCCTATTGAAGTTGTCCCCTTGAAGACCATTATTCAGATAAATAGCATCACATGCAGTTCCAGTCAGAGTCAGGCACCTGGCATGGCAGGGGGAGGGAGACTGTAGGAGGGAGGATGGGGAGCAACCCAACAGACTGAATGACACATTCACTGGCCAGTTTGTGCATCCTTCCAGCTTTACATGACTAATCGGTGGTGGCTTCAAGGCGGGCATAGAAGTGAAATAACTGGGACTTTGGGGATAGCATCCCAGAAATAAGTAGATGTGGTTTACACATCCAGGCTGGCCAGTTATCATCACAATCACATCCTGCAGCACTGTGACAGAGGACATAAAAGAATCTTTATTACCTCTTTCCTAAACAGATGCTTCAAACTTCTCAGTAACAAGTGAAGAGAGAATTTGTGGTGGTCACAGCACAGAATGAGGATATTTAGTTGACATTTCTGCTGGGCTATTGGCATCACAAACCGATCTTATACCATAGTGACACATAAGAGAAATCCCTGGCATAGGCTCATTCTCTGCATATGCTGTGAAGGTTTATATAATTGGGACTGTTTATCACATATTTCCAATATTTGGAAGAGATAATTATTAAGGTATGATATACAGCTCTGCCACATTTCATGTACACTGGTTGGACTACAAAGATTTTACAGTCAGACATACATTTATAAGTGAATTACTTATAACACCATGACTGTTTATCCAATCCTTTTGAAAGCTTGCATACTTAGTACAGTTGTGGAGAGAAATAAACTTGCCAAGTTTAGTCACCATTAGATAGGAGACAAAGAAGTTACAGCCAGGAATGTGTATACAAATTTTTGCAAAATAACATAATTCAACTGCTTATAAAGTCAGATTTTTCTAATAAACCTTTCTGAATTTTGGTACACTTAGTGCTTTCCATTGGAAGTTCAGTCCCGCCATGTTTTATCCAAATATAATTTAAAAAAAACACGTTACAGTCAAAAATGTGTTTCCAGTGAAACCTATGAAAATCAAAAACAAAAGCAAAAATGAAAACAATCAATTTAAATAATGAAAATGAAATACAAAAATTAGTAATGACATGGGTCCCTGGTGCACACCTCCATTACGCACAAATAATAAACCCACTACCTGTTTTAGTTCTAGAGAGATGGGGGACACTGCTTCCAAAGGCAGTATTTCTAAAGCATTACAAATGTAATTAAAAGTTTGCAATACCTTGGTAGCGATATTGGTTTGCATTGTAAGGGAGCTGTAGATAATCGGTTTTCAGGACATGTTGTATAGAGATATTGATTATAGAAATTCTGAACAAATGTTCTTAGGAAAGAATAAAGCTAGGAAAAATAATAAAATGCTGTTTAGATTCTACAACCTTTTGAGGGGGAGAACATAAGCTAATTTTGTCCCACATATTTGTCAATCTTTGTGGATGGAAAATATAATATTGCACGGTACAATTTTAGAAGTGTCATTTTATGCATAAATTCATGGGCTGGATTTAGTCTATAAATTTTGATACCACATGAACTGCTACAGAAAACAAATTTTCATATATGTACATTTGCATTTTATTGCTGCACAGACAGTAGACTGAAAAGATTTGTTTTTCTTCTGCAAATGTCTTGCTCCTGAAATAGGTTAAAAGAAGAAATAAAACAGAAGAGACTTATTGTCTAGTGACTCCTAGAGCTGAAGCAAGCAGCTAAGTGCAACTCGTGAGAAATTGTGATATCAAGAAATGGAATAGATTTCTCGACTGTCAACACTGATGCAATTTCTTGATACTCAAATACCACAAAATACCATCCTGGTTTTCCTACTTACCCCTTACCGTTTACCAGATAAAATGTATTTTTAATATAATGCTTACCAGTTACTACATTACTGAGAGTACTGTTTTACTTCCGGGTAAACACAGGGTGTCCTGCCCAGAGAGAAATATAGCAAAAGATCCAGGGGAAAGGCACAAAGAACCCCAAACCAGGGCACAATCAGGGTGAGACATGGCTTTGAGGCCAGGATCACTGAGGTTTGCGAATCAGACAGCCCAGCCCAGTCCATGTCACACCACTCAGGCATGTGCAGTTCCCAAATGCTAGCTACCCCAGCCATAGAGAAATAGAGGGAGAAATATGAATTGGTGGAGAAGAAGGATTGGCAAATTAGACAGCCTAATCTATGTCAGATGCCACCCATCTGCAATTTCCAGATATGCTGCAGAAGGAAGGAAGGAAGGAAGGAAGGAAGGAAGGAAGGACCATGTCCATGATGAGATCAGTAAAATGTGAGAATATTAGAAACATAGAAATACTATGTAGAAGTTCTGTTTATAGATCACAAAGATAGAAATTTTCATGTGCCATGCACACACTTACTCCTAGAAGCTGCTGCAAAATCACCAGCAAGAGAGGGTGGAAATGACCCTGCCATGGCTTTTATTGGCCCCTGGAAACCAATCAGAATTGTGACTTGTCCCATGCCCTGCAATTCTGTCTTGGCCCCTGGCAAAGAGAATTGGTTGACTTGTCAATCAGAATTGTCCCCTCCAGATTGTTGACCAAAAAAAGGAAGAATGGCATGCAGTGACAATTAACATCAGTATTACATCAGAATTAGAACTATACAGCAAAGCAATAAATGGTATGACAAAGCAGTAAGTGTCACTATGGGGTCTCGTTAAGTAAATTATCAGCAAAATGAGGTACTGGGAAGTTTTTGATTCATCAGAGCCAGTATCGAGAACCGGGATTTCGATGATATTTGCATTCGTGAGATCTTGTTTCATCCCTAGTCTACCCATATTAACAAATACATGACTACTGGGACCTGTTGGTGAAAACATCTATATCCTTTTCCTGTTACTTTGAGTCATCCAACACTACATGTATTACCATGTGTTGCAATACCAACAGTCATTCATCTCTGCTGTATTATTTTAGAAGTTAGTAACATTGTTTCATAGCAGAGGGTCCCAAACTATGGGTACTTTCAGACATGACGCTAACCACCCTTTAATCACCCTTGGTGGTTATTTATGCATGTTGCAGGGCTGCAAAGGGCACCAATACAGCCCTGCAACATGCATAAATAACCACCAAGGGTGGTTAAAGGGTGGTTAGCATCATGTCTGAAAGTACCCTATGGGTCGGAAGCCCAAGTGTGATAATGCTAGCTTCAGATGAGGTCATGGTGTTGATTGATATTGATGTAATCTTGTGGGTTATCCTATACAAGTAAGGTTGGGGGCTAGGGGGGGGAACGCAGAGGGCAACCACGTGGGCTGTCCTGTCCCCTCCCCCCCACTCGGAAGTAGCGGGGGCTTAAAGCCCCAAGGACAGCGGCGGAGCCGCAGAAGCCTGCAGGGAACCTGAAATTGACCACCTACCTGCTGAGCCTGTAGCCGGTGCGGGGGGGCTCTGGAGCTCCGCCTGCTCTCATCACCGCCGCCGCTGAATCCTCTTGCTGGGGCTGCCGCCGCCGCTGCTTCTCGTCCCCGCCAGACACCTGCGGGGACAAAGACAGACAAAGTAAGGTTGGGGGCTAGGGGGGGGAACGCAGAGGGCAGCCACGTGGGCTGTCCTGTCCCCTCCCCCCC
>QEPC01015343.1:1202345-1232138 GCA_003113815.1 Sphenodon punctatus | reverse complement strand
TGGAGCGGGCATTCTCGGTGGTAGGGCCGCGGCTGTGGAACTCCCTTCCGGAGGAAGCTCGCCTGGCCCCAAGCCTTTTGATATTTCGGCGGAACTGTAAGACCTGGCTGTTTGCCCAGGCCTTTGGGAGGGAGGGGGGGGTGATTTTTAATCCCCCACCTTATATATTTATTTATGATTGTACCACGCCCTGTTTTATTGATATATTTTATATTTGTTTTTAAATGTTTTTATACTGTTTTTATTGTTGTTAACCGCCCCGAGCTGCATGGCAGGATGGGGCGGTATAGAAATCTAGAAAATAAAATAAATAAATAAAATAAATATAAAATACATAAGAACAAAAGTAGTGCCATACTGGGTCAGACCAATGGTCCATCGAGCCCAGCTCCGACTCTGACAGTAACTAATCTTGGTAGCTCAGAAGAAGTACCCAACAGGTGACAATGGAGTGTTTCATTCCCTCTTGTTCACACCCAGCTCCTGAGAGTAAGAGGTTACATTCCACAAAACTACCTGGCAAATAGATACTAATGGACCTCCAGAAACTTGTCCAATACTTTTTTAAACCCAGCTATACTACTGGCCTTGACCACATATTTTGGCAAAAAACTCCACAACTCAGTTGTGTATTGAGTGAAAAAATAATTTATTTTATTTTTAAAAAATCTGCTCCCCGTTAGTTTCATGGAGTGTCCCCTAGTTCGAGTACTATTTGAGAGGCTTAATAACCATTCCCTATTAACTTGTTCCACACCATTCATGATAGTATAAACTTCTATCATATCCCCTCTAAGGGTGTTTTCAAACACACACATTTTTTACCTAGACTTAAGAATCTGGGTTCTGCAAATTCCTGCATGGGGAGTTTAGATGCTCCCCCCGGCGGGAAATCACCCAAGCACCATTGCAAACAGTGGTGCCAGCAACTCCCGCATGTTTTGAGAAACAGACTTTGTTAAGTTCCCAATTTCAGAGGATTTACCAAGTCCTCTGAAATAAGTCTCAATAAGAACTGAGACTGCAGACCTTGTGACCTGGTGGTCATAGGAACCTCTATTATTGATGGGGTACGACCTTCTTTGATCACTCAGTTTGCAGTCTTGGGGTGCTCTTGAATCCATTGCTGCATCTGGATTGCCTGGTTACAGCACTGGCCAGGAATGCTTTTTAAGAAGTTAATCTGGTGAGAAAGCTGTAACAGATTTTATCAGATTTCGATAACAGGAGTTCCTGTCTGGGAGACCCGCTCCTCCTCTGCCACCATCCTCACCTCCTCACGACTCCCCTGCTCCTCTAAACACATCTTCCCCTTTTCCCTGGCAGCCCGCCATGCCTGGAACTCCCTCCCTGAACACATTGGGTGTTTTCAGACGTGACGGGGCAGCTTCGCCCTGTCCCGAAAACAACCCAGAGATTCCCTGCCGGGATCACCCAGGCACGGCAAACAGACCGGGAATCACTTTCACCATGCTTCTGGGGATTTTTGCGCCGGGAGCCCCAGAAGCGTGGTTGAAATTGACCCCATGTGGGCATTCAGCGTGGCTAACATCTGGCGGCCGCCGAACAGACGTGCAGGGCACAGTGACCACATGTAGGTGTTCAGCGTGGCGAACATCTGGCGGCCGCCGAACAGACGTGCAGGGCACAGTGACCACATGTAGGTATTCAGCGTGGTTCACTGTGATCTCGTCACATCTGAAAACACCCAATTGCTCAGCTTTCTCCCTCCAAATCTTCAAATCCCTCTTCAAAACCCACCTCTTCCATCAAGCTTTCCCTGGCTCCTCGTTCCCCTCCCCCCCTTGCTGACTTATCCTGAATCATCGTATGTTGTGTAACATTAAATGAGTAACTACACCTTTGTAACCAAGTCAAGCACATGCACCTGAGAACTCACGAGTTGATGTATGTATCCTTGTCTCTTCCTCCTTTTCCCCCCCTTTGTCTCCCCACTCCCCTTGTCTCTCTTAGACTGTAAACCTGCTGGGGGAGGGACCGTGTCTCTTTCTTACACTTGTAAAGTGTCAGGTACATTGCTTGCACTATATAAATGCTTATTAATAATAATAAATAATAATTGTAAATAATACATTTAGATTTGGCCACTGTGATCCATGCCTTTGTAACCTCGGGGCTAGACTACTGCAATGTGCTCCACGTGGGGCTACCCTTGATGACTGTTCAGAAGCTGCAGTTGGTGCAGGGCATGGTGGCCCACCTCTGTAGTATAGGTTGCTGGGAGTACATTATACCAGTGCTTTATAGTCTGCACTGAATGCCAAAAGATTTCTGGGCACAATACAATGTGCTGGTTTTGACTTAGAAAGCCTTACACAGCTTGGGCCACAAGTATCTGAAAGACAGCTTCTTCCTTTATGTTTTTTCACAGTCTCTGAGGTAAACCAGGAGTGCCTCCTTGCAGGTATCAACTGCCTATGAATTTTTCATAACAAGGGCATGCAGAGAGGTGTTCTCAGTTGCAACCCCACAATTATGGAACTCCCTCTCCTTGGAGATCCATCTGAGCCTGAACCTGCTCATCTTCTGGAAGCGATTAAGACTAGATGTTTGGCTAGGTATATGGGAGGCAGGGATAGGATTGGGTAGACTTGGATAAGAGGTTAGGGTAAAGGTGGTGGTGGTGGTGGGGGTTTAAGGGATTTTTAAATGCTGTTTTTATATGTTTTTATGTGATGCAAGCCACCCTGTGGCTTATTAGGAAATGTGGGGTAAAAAGTGACATAAATAAAATTGTAATAATGCACAAATTACGTCCTTCTAAAATTATACGAATTTCCTGCATCAAGCAGGGGGCTAGACTCAATGACACGTGTGTTCCCTTCCACCTCTGATTCCTTCTTGTAAATGCATACTCAAATTAATAATTGGGGCCTAATAGAGATCTGTTCAATGAATGAGAGGAAAATAATGATTCCTCGTGACTATTCTGGAATACTTCTTGTCAAAAATGGCATTTGATAAATATCAACTGCACACATTTTGTAGTCATAAACTCGTCTACACCTAAAGATAAATTCTTGAGTGAGGTTCCTATGTTGGTACCAAATATAAGAGAGACATGAGACAAAGTAGTTGAGGTACCTTCTATGGAACCATCTTCTATTGGCAAGTATGTGCAAGATTGCAGAGCATGCCAGGGAGAGCTGGGAAGCTTGAATGCTTGCATACAGTCAACAATAGGGATGGGAGAACAGAACCAAGTTCGGAAATTCGGTTCAGTTCAAAAATCGAGTTCGGTTCAGAAGTTCGGTTTGGTCAACTGAACTGGTCGAGTTCGGTTTGAACTCCAAAATTCTGAACCGCGTTTACCCATCCCTAGTTGACAAAAGATGTTGATCCAATAAATGGTAACATCTTAAGTACTTTGGTCACAATCTTGGTGTGTACAGATGTGCAAGGGGATTGCATGCACCTACCTTGCATACAAAAATACTAGATATATTCGGATATTAGATCTTCATTTGCAGTAGAGATACCATGGCGTATTGCCCACTCTCACATCCATATAAAGAATCTCATTCCCCTTTACCCCCTAGATCCCAGCATAGACCTACTGACGTGGAATTCCGTGGGTAAAGATTTGAGACGAGGAGGCTGCAGCTCAAACTCCGATAGTCTTTATTCAGCAGATTTTTACAACATGTTGCGGGCCTCTAGGATCATGGAATCCTGAGCACCCCACAACAAAGAGCACTATATTCTTATACAGAAATCCTTGGGCGGAAAGCCCATACATGAGTTGCCGCAACTGCGCAGTAGACATTCATGACAGCATAACTTGCAAACTCATTATTTAAAGAAAAGACAGTTCACTTCTAAGTGAGGGTCGTTATCTAGACCGAAACCAGGTGCATTCTTGAGCTAAAGGAGTCCTCCCTATAAACAAAGTAAACTTCAAAGGTGGGGCTTATCTATCTGAGGAGAAGCAAAGCCTGTTTAATTTTTAAGGGTGAAGCAAGCAATCCTAGCATGACGGGGTAACTACAGGTTATTGTCTAAGAGGGCAGAGGGTACTATGGGGCAAACAGAATATTGGGGTTTTCTTCATCAACTCCCCCGTCTGATACTTAAGAGAAAAGTATCACCATATGAACCACCGCTTTTGTTTGCAGGCCCTCAGAGGAAAGCGGAGTCTGGGCAAGGCTGGGGTTGGCTGGGGAAATCCCTTGCACAGGGAAGCAGCAGGCAAAGTTACAGCAGCAAGCAAGGGAGCAGGCCTAGGTTTTGAGTTAAAGGAAGCTAAACTCTTAGCACACCAAAAGAGCAGTTTACACAGTAAATAAAGAAGGCCAAGGCCTAAAATGACAGCAAATAATAGAAATAACATGTGCTTAATCCAACCTGGGATATCTGGAAGCAGGTCAGTGAGCCAGGACCACCAACCCCAATTTTGTGATTCGTGGAGTTTTGTCACAGCAGTTTTAAGGTGCTGTGCGTTTTGAAAAATGGTGTAACTGTTGTCTGGTATGTAGGTGCAACATTCACTTTTTATTAAAGCACATACCCCACCTTTGCTGGCCAGAGTGAAGTCCAGGGCGAGTCTGTTTTGCAAAACCATTTGCCTGATGCTGTTCATCTCAGTGGCAATACTTTGAAAAGTGTCAGCTGTTAAGTTGGCCACTTCCTCGAGGACCCTAGAAATTCGCCTGAGTTCTCGGATTGTGAAGCCCACCCCCAGAGCAGGAAGGGTTATACCCCAATAACGTTGGGCCTCTGTTATTTCCCTGCGGTGTTTCACGGGGCCTGGGGGCAGGGCAGGAGACAGCCGAATGGCAGGGACAATGGTAGCTATAAAACAAGAACCTTGGAAGTTAGCAGGGAGATGCTTATAGGCCTTGTTGCCACACACAAAATAGTGACCCACCAGGGCAGTAATTCCCTAGGTGCAGGTGTGTGCGTAAACAAATACTTGGTGGTAATAACCTGTTAGGTTAAAGTATGCAGGAGTGAGATCAGGCAAGAAAGTGTTGTTAAGATTTAAGGTAATCCCATTCTTGACGATAGTGGCATTGCAGGTGGATTCACCTACAAACAGCCCTGTGCCATTACAGCGCAGGCAAAACGGGGCCGGGGGAGGGGTCCTAATGTAAATGTATTCAGAAATGTTGCGTCTGACCACCTCCCAAGTGGCATCCGGGGGTAGATCTGAGTACACGGGGAACTTTAATTCACTGTGATTGAGCGGATGTGCATGCATGGGAATACCCTCAAAAGAGTGGGAGGGAATAGAGGCACAAATCCAACAGTTAGATACATTTAAATCAATGCAAAGCTGTTCTATTACTAACAAAAGGTATTAGCAGAGTCTAAAGAACGTCTTTCTCAAGGGGAGTTCTTTTCACTTAGGTTGTGCTGAGAACTGTAGAAACCCCCCTTGACACAAGGCAGAAATAGTTTATTTTGATTAGGCACAGGTCGAGTACTGGTCTTTAATATTGTTGTGGTGCTTCTTCTTCATCATGAGGTGGCACAGCCGGTTCTTGTACAGGGGAGAGGTTACCAGCACTTGCACCCTGTTCCTCTGGCCCTCTTTCTATAGGCTCAGAGGTTTTTTGCAATGTGAAGGGTGGATCCAGGCACTTTTTCTTTTAACTTTTACAGCTGAGGAGGGCGCAGTTCAATGCCCACTTGCATGGCCCGTCCAAAGACAAGTTCATAGGGGCTCATGGGCAACTGTAGCGGCAGTAGCTCGGCGGCAAGGGTAGGCCTCAGTCCAGCCAGAGAAAAGGCAGATAACTACCAGCATGTGCTTGTAACCTTGTGCCGGGGGTAAATCAGCAAAGTCTATCTGGAGATTCTGAAAGGGCCCGTCACTCCATGGGCAGGAGGATGGGTGACAAGGCTGGGCACGAGCCGGGTTGAACAGTTGGCAGGTGGCACAGGATTGGGTAACCCGGCGGGCTTCAGTAGTGACAAAAGGGGCAAACCAAGAGGCAGAAATCATTGCAGCTATCCCCCCTTTGCTAGAGTGTGTCATTATGTGAGACACTCGAGCCAAATGCTGCACCAAGGCACGCGGTGCTACTGGACGTCCATCAGGGTGGCGCATGATGCCATCAGAGTCAGGGGAACAGCCAACTCGCGTCCAGATGCGTTGTTCTGAGGGATGGGCAGCAGCTTGCTGGGCAGCGAGGTCTTCAAGGGAGGGGACATCAGCCGGAGAAGTATCTGAAAGGGAAACTGCGGCAACGAGGCAGAGAGAAGGGCCAGATTTTGCTGCTCGTTTCGCAGTTTGATCAGCAAATCTGTTGCCAATGGCGTCAAAAGAGCGAGAGGTAGAGTGTGCCCTGACATGTATAATAGCCACACGAGAGGGAAGGAGAAGGGCAGACAGGAGATTGGAGATCAAAGGACCGTGAGAAATAGGGGCACCTGAGGAAGTAAGGAACACCCCCTTTTTTAAAAAAAATAGTGCCAAAGGAGTGACAGACACCAAAGGCATAGTGAGAGTCAGTGTAAATATTGACATGCTGATTAGCAGACAAAACACAAGCGCGGGTGAGAGTGATTAGCTCAGCTGGCTGAGCCGAGCGAAGGGAGGGGAGGGAGCCTTGCTCCAAGACAGTGTAGGGTGGGCAGACCGCATAGCCAACATGTAACCCTTTGTGGTCACGGTAGCAGCTACCATTAACAAACAAATGACAGTCAGGATGAGCAAGTGGCACATCTGTTAAGTCAGGGCGAGGGGAGGTAGAATGAGAAACAAGAGAGACAGTCATGGGAGAGAGTCATGTGGTCAGAGTCAGAGACAGGCAGAAGAGAAGCAGGATTCAAAGCAGAAACACGGTGAAGAGTAACATTTTCAGGAGCTAGCAAAGACAATTGAAAGCGGGTCAAACGGGAGGGGGATAGGAGTTGAGATTGGCGGTGAGTAAGCAGAGAATACACAGCATGAGTAACAGCCACAGTAAGGGAGTGACCGAGAACCAGAGGAGAGGATTTTTTTACCAGCTGAGCTGCTGCAGCAACAGCCTTGACACATGGGGGAAAACCCCTAGCAACAGGGTCAAGGCGGGTGGAAAAATAGTCAACTGGGCGGTTCTGGTGGCCAAAAGGTTGAGTGAGGACCCCAAGGGCAAAGCCCTCAGACTCATGACAAAACAGTGTGAAAGGTTTTTAAAACATTGGCAGGAGTACAAACAGCATAGCCTACATGTAAAATTCCCTTCCTGCGAAAACATTTCTACAAAAAGTTCCAAGTTAGGATGTTGGAGGTGAGACCCACCTTTGGTGTAAACAAATAATTTACAGTGTTAATACAGTCATGAGGTTGAGAGTCAAGTATGCAATCAGGTTTCCCTTTCCCAGGAGTTGGAAGAAATTTGAAATTACCCGGCTAATGTCCTTTGTAGTTTTCAAAGACAATGGGTACTGAGAAATAGAGGGAAAGGGTTTACTGGTCTTTACTGATATTTGAAGCGGAGCAACACCTTGCAGCAGACCCACGTCATTTGGTGAGTTTGCCCACAACTTGGGAGGCAAAGCAGACAACACCCCCTGTTGATCAGGCAGGAGAGGCTGTCCTGCCTCCTCCGTGGCAAGGGCCATCAGTAAAGTTGGAGAATCAGGAGACAATAGCTTGACAAACATGCCATCAGGGGAACACAATATTTGAGCATTTAATTTGCACAGTAAATCCCTTCCCAACAAGTTAACTGGGGTGTCACAGCTAATGAGGAAAGAGTGCCGCTCCGTGAGTGGGCCCAGGGTTACAGTGGTGACTTCAGAGAGCGGCTGGCTAGTTGTGACACCATCAACCCCTGATAGTACACACACCCCGGGCAAGAAAGGGAGCGTCTGACACTTTAAACACAGAACAAGTAGCCCCGGTATTTACTAGGGCAGAAACAACATGACTATTGACATTTGTAAACTGAAATAATAATAATAATTATTATTATATGTGTGATGTGAAGCACACTCAAAGAAATCCTCAAACACCCATACATACATTCTTACTCAAAGGTCTTCAAACTTTAAACAACACAAATTTTGTTTCACACCCCTACATTCACATGAAGCCGGCATACATTGTTTCTTGCAGACATCCAGTATTAAACTTACACACAAATGCATCACCAACATGTGTGGAAAATAAGCTCTTTTTAGGATTATTAACACCCTATTTAAATGGAGAAGGTTATTCTTTGTTAGGGGGTTTCAGTGTGCGCTGGTTTACAAGGAAACCTCTTGCTATGAAAGCACTACGCGCAGGTGTCTCGGGACAGGGCTTGTCAACGTCCCTGTTCATGCATGACAAAATTTTGACCTCTAGCGTCAGCTCCCGGAGGGAAAAAGAACCATCCCTCCTGGCGGGAATGATAGGGAGCCTGATTTGGGGTCCTGCAGGACGGAGAGGGCTGAGATTGTACTTGCATAACAAATTTTTAGCAGGTTGACCTACCCCTGGACCTACCTCTTAAGCATTGTGTTGTGTGACCATGCCGGTATGCCCCAGAGGTTTGTTCTATGATCCCAAATTACAAGTATCAGCCCACTGATCATGGTTACACTGTACATGGTTACTCTCCTGGAAAAAGGATTTGGCACCCGCTTAAGCCTGACATGACACTTTGGTACATGCAACGAGTTTGTACAATAAATATTGTCACCTTTTTTGTCTTAAAATCATCACAGACAAAGGAAGTTGATGCTCTTTCCATCATGTCACTCTCCTCACTACCAAATTTTAGTTCATTCATCAAGAAGACATTTCTTTCCAATAAACAGAAAGTAAATAGACATTCTTGTCTCACTCTCTGCCTGCCTTTAAGTGGATAGACTTTGTTCCTTCAATGAAGAGTATAATAAAAAGCAGCATTAAACAAATATCCTAGTTGACATTTTCAAAGCAGGGGGTTTAACTACAAATCTTCTCTAAAAGTTAATGGATGGCATGTGTCTAAAATTAATGGAAGATGTGTGTATCTAAATCCCCTGCACTGCTTTCAAAATATCAACCCCTATTCTTCACTTTTTCCATCAGCGATAATGAGATGTCAAAATAATTCAATAATGAAATAATGTTTGCATTTTACAGCATGCTTTTCAGCCTGGTATGACAGTTTTTCATCCAGCCATAGAGAGTGCTCAATCCCATAAATATAAATAAGGTTTGAGTAATCTATAAGTATTTTACTCCTATTTAGGTTGATTAATGTTTGCATTGACTTAACTAACAGATTTATGACTTCATAGACAAAACCAGAAATCTGTAGTTTAATTAATGGATTTTCTTCAGACCATTTGCTAGTGTTCTCTATTGTTTTTCATTTACCTTTTTGGTGGTTTGCTAAAAAAAGTTAAAATAAATAAATAAATCTATTATTATTATTAGCAAACATTTATGTAGTTTATATAGTTACCTGGCACTTTACAAAGTAATTTAATAGACACGGTCCCTGCCCTAGGGCTTACAATCTGAGAGACCGGGGTGTGTGTGGATATTTCTTCAAAATATTTCTTCAGAATATGACTGTTTAATCAACTTTTCCTTTTCTTCTATTTGGTAAGGGCATTTTTTTCTCTCTCAAGCTTACACAATCATACAATCTTAAAATTAGAAGAGACCTCAAGGAATATTTATTATTATTATTATTATTATTATTATTATTATTTTTATTTTTATTTTTATTTTTATTTTTATTTTTATTATTATTAGAATGTATATAGCACCAGCGATGTACCTGTCGCTTTACAGAGAACAAGAGAGACATGGTCTCTTCCCAAGGGATTGCAATCTGAAGACATGAGTTGGGGAGACAGGAAAGGGGGAAGAGAGGGAGAGACAAGGGATGCCACATTCATGAGGATGCGAGAGCTCAGGTACACGTTCTTGGCTTGGTTACAGTAAATTGGGAGTTTACAGATAACAGGTGGGGGATAATCCTGGGTGGGAATGATTACCAGGAGTTAGGGAGGGCGGAGAGGAAGAGGTGGGTTTTGAGGAGGGACTTCAACCCTCTGCTGCAAGACAGGATTGTCAGATACTGACAAAGTTCTGAGAGGTTATGACTGGTGGAAGAGGTATTGTTTGCATGCAACATCAGTCACTTGCTTCTGTTGAAACATTTCCTTACTCTTTCACTTTCCCCTCTCTCCCTCCTGTTCTTTTCTCCTCCCAGTTGCTGCCATGCCATCTTTGTCCCACACAACAAGCATCAAGTCATGATCTTCATTCCCCCCATCTTCCCTTCTTATCCTGATTCTTGTCCCTCTGCTTTGACTCCCAGGCTCCATTTCCCCCAACCTCCAATCTATCTGCATATTGTGCCAATCTATCTTTCTCCCTCTCCCAACTCAGTCGTCCTTCAAAGCCACACAAGGGGTATTTTCAGACGTTATGAAATCATGCTCAACCACAGTGAACCACGCTCAATTCCATGGCGGGGCCAAAGACCCCTGAGCATCTGTTCGGCGTCCGCAAGATGTTCACCACGCTCAGTACCCACAAGGGGTCAATTTCAACCACGCTTCCCGGGTTACCCGGGGGAATATCTCGGGAAGCGTGGTCAAAGAGATACCAACTGGGAACCAACAAAAAGTAACGTCTGGATGCCAATCACCCGATGAAACCAAAGGAAATGATTCCCAGCCATGGACAATGCACGCAGCATCACTGCCAGGCAACCAGCAACAACACAACCACCGGAGGGAGTTTTAAAGGGAAATCTGCAGCAGTCAAGTGTGGTGGGATGAAACAAGCAGGGAGGTGGAAGAGAGCGTCGGGAGAGAAAGCGATGGTGGTGGAGGAGGAGGAGGAGGCAGGGGCAGCGGTGGAGGGAGCGCAGGTGGAGGAGGGGGATCAGGGGGTCGTGCTGAGGATGGAGGAGGTGCAGGGACAACACCCACAGCTGCCGGGACATGATGCTCTGGGGACAACAGCTGGACTGGGGGAGGCGGAGGACCCCGGAAACAGGTAAGGGGAATCAAGGGGAGGGGAACAGGGGGCTCAGGGGCACCCAGCGGGTCACGGGTCATGCCCGGGCACCAGGCAGGGAGGAGGGGGAAGGGGCACCCTGTGAGGGGGCCAGACCCGCACTCAACCCGGTACCCCCCCACTGCCTGTCCCCACAGACACGGAAAAGGGCCTGGGTGGAGGAGCGTGCAGAGGACACCAGCCCTGCCCAGGTGGAGATGGAGGAGGAGGAGAAGGAGGTACCCCGTCCCCTCGCCGCCCCCCTGGTAGACACGAGCTCCAGGGCCCAGGACCCCCAGGAGTAACACCCCGGGACCTCCAGCACCTGCGCCCACCCGACAGCAGCCCGGAGAGTACACACCCCCAGGCTGGGCACGCGGAGTTCAAGGCTGGCACCCTCATCACCCTCAGCCAGTGGTCCATGGGGGAGCACTCCCACACCGAGGGGCCGGCCTCGGAGGGATCCAAGATGGACAATGAGGGTAAGCTGGCAACCTGGAGGGGGGAGGGACTGGGCCCACGTGACCAAGGGCCAAGGGGGGGTCGGGATGGATGGGCCAGGGACAGCCCCAGCCCCCCACAGGCAAAGCAGGAGGGGCCCCTCCCCAGGTCACCCAACCACACCCACAAATCCCCCTCCTCACCCACAGGGCATGGAACACCCCGAGACCAGACCCAGGCAACCGAGCAGGCAGCTGCCTAGGAGCTCAGCCAGCAGGTGCAGGAACCAGGTGAGGCAGGCGGTCCGGTAGGGAGGGCACTCCGGGGTGCAGAGAGGGGGTCCCCGGGCAGTTGGAGGGGGTGGGATGGGCCAGGGTTGAGGGGTGGGATGGGGCTGGGGGAGATGCCTGGGGGCCTGAAGGGCCCCTGCCCCATCCCGGGCAGGGGGCAGAGGCCTGGGGCAGGATCGGACTCACCCTCCCGTACCAACAGGGCAACATCGACAGCCAGTGTGATGGGGGGAACTGTAAGGGACAGGGCACAACCTAGGTGGAGGGTCAGGGTGGATGTGTACACATGGGTGCAATAAACAGTGCTTGCACTATTATGGCTGCTGGGCCCATTTGTGGGTGAGGGGGGCAACCGTGCAGGGGCATGACCAAGGTACCCGAGGGGGTGGGCCTGGGGGGGAAGCCCTCACACCTCAGCCCCCCTGGGCAATATGCCTTGCTAGGGCATCCTGGAGCCACTTTGCATAACATAACTCCCTGGGGTTCTCGGTGTTCATGTACAGGGGCACCGGACCGGGGTCCCGGTGAGGCTCGGGGTACTCCAGGGCTGCCCCCTCTGTCTTGCATACATTGTGGAGCACACAACAGGCACCGATCACCAGGGCCGAGGTCGCCACGGTATAATCAAGCCGACCAGCAACGCTCCTCCAGTGCTGCTTGAGGGTCCCGAAGGCACGCTCTACCACCGTCCGGCTGGAGCACAGGAGGGTATTGTATAGCACCACTGCAGGGGTCCACGGTGCAGGGTAGACCTTCATCAACCACCGGGTCAGGGGTTAGGCAGGGTCCCCCAGGATACAGGGGGGCATCGGGACCCCCTCGATCCAGCTCATGCTCATGTCAGCGAAGTCCCCCGGAACATCCAGGCATAGAAGGGGGAGATGGTCATGATCCTGGTGTCGTGACTGCAGCAGGAGTTGCCTGTGTAGATGTCTATGAACCAGCCCCAGTGATCCACCCCCCCCTGCAGCTGCAGGGAGTAATACCCGTGCCTATTCATATACTCTAGTGCCTCCCCAGAGGAGGGGTGGAGTATCTCTATGTGGGTGCCGTCCACGGCTCCCATGCAGTTGGGGAAGCCTCCAGCCTCGAATCCCGCTATCACGGCCCCCTGGTCCACCAGCTGGATCGTTCTGTCCAGGAGCATGCCCTCCACCGCCTCGCACACATCTCGGAGGATACAGGCGACAGTGCTGAGCCCTACCCCAAAGTGCTGGGACAGGGACCGGCACGAGTTGGGTGTTGCAAAGGCCCAGACCCCTATTGCCACCCGCTGGACCATTGGGATGGGGGTCTGCATGGAGGTGTGCTGACGCTCCAGCCAGGGTGTAAGGAGCTCCTCTAGGCAGAGCAGGGTGCGCTTGTCCATCCTGAAGTGGGCCCTCCAGCTGGCTCTTCCCACTGGGCCAGCGCCCTAGCCCACCACATCTGTGGGCACTCTGCGACCCATAGGCATCTGTCAATGGGCATACCGAGCAGGGGAGCCCGGCACATGATCTCCCTTGCCGACAGGAGGCACCTTGCAGCCTCCGTAGGGCTGCGGGCCAGGTCTGGCTCCAGCTCACAGCCTACCAATCTGCCCCGGAGACCCTCTGTGCCCTGAGGCGAGCACGGGCTCTCCTGCGCCCATGGTGTGCCCTGCGGGCCCTTGCAGCTCTCTAGGCCAGGGAAACCTGCAGCCAGATGGCCAGATGCACCTCCGCGGTAAGGAGGTGCAGCTGATCTGTGTAGTCATGGACCCACTCGACTGCGACCGCGAGGTGCATCCAATAGGCGGCTGCCCTGTCCCACTGTATGGTGGTGGGGCCCCAGGGGGGGAGATGAACTGTTATACAGGGCCTCTGATGGCTGGGCTGGCTGGGGGGAGGGCCCCTATCTGGGTGCCTCCCCCTATGGGGGGCCAGGGTATGATTGCGTGCAATTGGGTACACCTGTAGGCAGCACACCGGGCCATGGCCCTGCATGGGCATGCGGGTCTGCATGCTCCCTGAGCAGCTGCATTCCATCAGGCATCACCACCACCACCACAACCCCTTCCCCCTCCCCTGTTTGCTACAACTTGGCCTTGGAGGTCCGATTAGCTGGACTGTGTGTGCTATTGTGTTATGCAGCTGTGCTGGGTCTGCACCCCATGCCTCGCTCCGTTCTGCAACACTGTTGCTGCCTGAGGCCTGTTGTCCTGTCCCTGGGACCCACCGGGGTCCCCCCCGGGTCTTGAGGGTATGTGGGCCCCCCTGTCCTTGGTGTTATTCTCCCTGTCTCTCTGGATCATAGCTGGTTGTCCATCCACAGGGCTCCCGCTTCCTGGCCCCCATGGGGCCCCCCATATCTGGACCTTCCACGAGACCATGTCTCTGTGCGACCTGTGGTCTACCCCAACCATGCAGCTGCTCCTGGGCTGCCCTGCCAGCCATGCGGGTGCCTTTGCGAGCTTGAGCTCTGGACTTCACTACTTCGGCTATGAGGCAAGCGCTCATGATTGCCGGCTGCATGTGGACACTCTGTGGCTCGTTCGCTTCTCCGATGGGCACCTCCCGGACAAGCGGTGTTCTCATGTGCCTTGGTCCGGAGCTGAGACCGTGTCTGCGCTGAGTGTGTGTGGCCTGGGCACCTACATGCTGTGCCTTGCTGAGCGGGGCCCTGCCTTGGCCGTGTCCTTCTTTGTCTGTGTTCATGGGGCGTGTGGGTACCAGCACACCCATGGGGCGGTGTACCACCGGCTGCTGGAGCTGGGATAGCTTCCTGGGCCCCCTTCTGCTGCCTGCTGTGTGGCAGAGCCTTCTGTGGGGGAGCTGTCAGCCATGCTGGGGGTGTGGTCCCAGTCGGATGTGCAGTTGGGGCTGTCCCTGCAGGACCCCTTCGAGGCCTACTACCTGATAGCCAACCACATGTCCATGTTGGGGTACCGCCAGGGCTTGATCCATTGGCCCCACCTGGTTCACCGAGCAAGGCACCCATCTCCAGGGCCTGTGGTGGCCCCCAGAAATGGCCTGTGAGTCCCAGTGTTCCTCCCGGCCCCCCTGTGTCTTGCCCCCATGTGGGCTCCCGCCCCTGTCCGGGGCTGCTCGTCTCCGCTGGCTGCTCCCTCCCTGATGTGCCTGCCTTGCCTAGGTGTTGCCTGCTTCCCAGGGTGCTGCTGCCCCTGCCTGTGGCCCAGGGCCCCCTCCGGGCCCCACCCCTCGGTCAGCCTGCATAACCGGGGTTCCCCTCTGGTGTTGCCCTCCCTGGTGCCTGGATGCGGCGCTCTGCATGGCCTCAATGACCCGGATGTGTCCAGTGACCTGTCCCCACCTGCCAGCACTGCCACCTTCTGCCCGCAACCCCCTCTCCTGTGTGCTTGTGTGACCTGGGGGTTCCGGGGCCCCCAGACTGGCCCTCAGTGCCTCCTCTGGGGTGTGTGTGCGTCCTTGGACCTGCAGCGCTGCACCGGCTGTCCTGCCTGCCCAACACCTGCCACTCAGTGGTGGAGGGGTCTCCGAGTGCCTCCTGGATCCTTCCCAGGTGGCTCCCTGTGCATTGCGGGGCCCTGCTGTGCCTTGGACCCGAGCTCCTGGGGCTCCCCATTCCGGGACTGCCTGTGTTGTTGTGAGGGTGCCCGTGTGGACAGTTCTGCTGGGGGGGTTTCCACCTGGCCTAGCACATTGCAGGTTTCCCCCCTCCTTCTTGTCCCGGTCCCTCCCCCCTTGCTCCCGTTGTGCCTTATGTGTTGTCCGGTCACTCGTGCCCCCCTTCCCTTCCTTTCCCTTGTGTGTGCATGTGTGTGCGAGCCTGGGCGTGGGCATGGGCGTGTGTTTGTGCTGTGTGTTCCGCTGTGCCTCCGCTGGCTGTGTGCCTGCTGTGTGTGGTACCTGTGTGATTCTTCTCCCTCTCCCCCCTCCCTTCCCGTTTCCCTTGTGTGGGTGTTCCCTTTTGTGCCTTTTTGCTTTGTTTGCCCTCAGGAGGCCATGTCTGTGTCCCGCCCCTGCCCGGTGGGTTCTGGGTGTTTTGACCACGTCTGGGAATGGGCGTCACGTCTGTTGCGCTGCCCCAGACTGTGATCTGGTGGCACGATTCCCAGTCGTGGTCCCGGTCCCGACACATCTGTTCGGGGCTTTTATTCACCCCGGAGGGTGGTTGTTTTGTTCACCCCCACCGGGAATCCACTGTGGTGAACTGGCCGCCCGTAACGTCTGAAAACACCCAAGGTGTTGAAAATTGGAGAAAATATTTCAAATCACTTCTTTTCAATAAATGTTCTATAGTTGACAAATAGATATTCCTTATACATAATAGGGCTATACATTACAGGTATTAAATCATGTTCACAAATACCCACCCACCCCAAACACATATTATTACACTTGGGGTGGGGGTGTATACTAGTGTGACAAGTGGAGAGGGGGACTGAAAAATATGAACTAAAAATCATACTTTATGTACAGCTCCTCACATGATCTTCATCCTTTTCTCCTTCCTCACTATTTACTTTTATTTACACATCTGTCTCACATGATTGTTACTCTATTTTAAGAATCATTTGTGTTTGGGTAGCAAGCATAGATATTAATATTTTCCTCTTCGGTTATCGTTTACAGCATTAGCTGAGGTTAGAATGTTTTTAACACCACTCATCCATCAGATTTGAAAATCATAATTTGAAAATTATATAAAAGATTCTAATTAAAAAGGGTAGTAATCTCCAATGAGCAGTCTGGTTTGGAAACCACAGATATTATGATTAAGAGTTATTGGGAACATTTAATTAAGGTTGATGGCAGATTATCAGATTAAACAGGGCAAGATAGCCTAATAACTCCTGACTCATACAAGGTATTGAGAAACAAGCTGTAATTTTCAGTGTAACATATATGTTTTCACCATATATTTTAAATTTAACTCAGAAAACTGTCCTTCCAAAGAAATTTGTTTCCTGAATTTCCAAACAAATATCATAGCAACCAAAAGGATGGTATTTTAGCTTTTCTTGCCAAATTTTAGGAATAAAGTTTGATGCTTGCCTGAAAGGAGAAGCTGTAGTATTAAAATTTTGAAATAAATTCTGAATTCAAGAAAAACACTTTGAATTCTGCAATTTCTTTCTGCAGAAAAACTGAACTGTGTACATGATTTCATAGTAACTCTTGATGGCCTGATCTCCATTCCACAGGAAGGTTGTCTTCATTCTCAATATTGTTAAAAAGTTATCTACTTATGAAGGTAAAAAGAGAATATTATCAGAGTTATTAAGCTGACATTTGCTTGAGTCTGACTTGGAAGAAGTGATGTCTCTCTGACATCTGTACCTGGATGTCTCAACGTCAACTCAAACTCAACATGGCTAAAACTGAACTCCTAATCTTTCCCCCTCATCCTTCCTCTCCCTCTTCCCTGTCGATCCTCATCGATGGGGTCACCATCCTTCCCATCCTCCAAGCCTGTAGCTTAGGCTTCATCTTTGACTCACCCCTTTCTTTTAAACCCTACATCGACTCTGTTGCCAAATCCTGTCGCTTCTCCCTCCATAAGATTGCTAAGATTTGCCCTTTTCTCTCTGTCTGCTCTGCCAAAACTCTTGTTCATGCTCTGGTAATCACTCGCCTCGATTACTGTAACCTCCTTCTCACTGGTCTCCCCCGCTCTCACCTTTCTCCCCTTATCTCCGTCCAAAACTCTGCTGCCAGGGTCATCCACCTCGCTCATTGCTTCGACCACGTGCAGCCTCTCCTCTCCTCTCTTCTCTGGTTCCCCCTTCCTAAAAGAATCCTGCACAAGCTCCTAGTCTTCACCTATAAAGCTCTTCACAACCTTGCTCCCCCCTACCTCTCTGGGCTAATTTCCTCCGTAATCCAGTCCGTGAGCTCCGCGCCTCCTCTGTCCCCTCTCTTGCCCTCCCATGCCTCCCCTGCTCCCCTAACTGCCTTCATCCCTTCTCCCTAGATGCCACCCACACCTGGAACTCCCTCCCTGCTCACATCCACCTCGCCCCCTCCCTTCGTACCTTCATATCCCTCCTCAAGACCCACCTCTTCCGCTCTGCCCTCCCTGACTTCTTGCTCCCCTCACCTAACTCCTACTGATACTGTCCATTCAGTACAATCTTTTACCTAAGGTCTGTGTACACATATCCTCACCACATGGACCAACCAGCCATCATTCTTGATATAACTAAACCAAGCGCGTGCACTTGGGACCTTGCACTCTCGTGAATGTTCACTCCTTGTCTCTCCCTCTGTTCCCCTTCCTTCGTCTCCCCCCACCCCCCATCTCTCAGATTGTAAGCCCTAGGGCAGGGACCATGTCTATTCAATTACTTTGTAAAATGCCAGGTACATTGCTGGTGCTATATTAATGCTTGTTGTTTATTAATAATAATAATAATAATAATAATAATAATAATAGATCCCCCCTTCCCCCTCCCTGATCCCAGATAGAACAGTGTCATACAGCAAGTGAATATGAAAAATTGGGAAAGGGTGGATATTTAGGGTGGAATTAACTGATAATGATGTTTTCTTGTTTGTGCAGGATTTAAGAGATCAAGCACAATACATTAAAGTCATCAAATATAATTTTTCTTTTGAAATAAGGCAGTATTGCAATAGCAACAAGGATATTTTTTTTTAATGAAATGTGATTTCTGCAGTGACTCAGAGTTTTTGAAAATGAAATATTCTTAGTGTTTTAAAGGCCCCTCTGTGTTATAGTGGAGATAATTATTTCTTAGTCCATGCATTTCCATTCCATGAGTTTATTTAAGTGCAATCAGATCTGTACTTGTTTTAGCATTCATCATAGGCACTGATGCAAACGCCATTCAATTTAATGAGATTTTTTCTCTTAATTTCAATGAACAGGAACTCTGAAAGTCAAGGCTTATATGAAGAATTCTCCCACTGCCTCACTTCTGGGTAGGCAGGGATCTTGTCCCTGCACACCTCAGCGAAGGGAGGCAGTGGGGGTGACCTTGCTGGGCAGCCTTGGAGAGGGTAGATATAAAAGGGGCATGGCACCTTTCAAACTGATTGGGCTGTTGCCTGATATAGGGCTTCTTTGTGGGAAGAGGGCCTGTTGATACTTAAACTGTGGAGGTGGTGGGAGTGGGGGTAGAATGGGTAGGCAGGAAAATTGTACCCAACCTATTTGCCCTCTTCCATTGGCACTATAGGCTCTGATGGTTGCCATTTCTTTGTGACTGGGAAGGAATATTTCTCTAAAAGGCTGACTGACTGGTTTTTATTTGTTTTTTATTCACACACACACACACACTTGCCTATAGTGCCATCACTCACCATTTGCAAGTCATGTAAGCACGGGTGCAATCAGGTAGAGTGGTTAGATTATTGTCATCACAGTTTGGAGGTCCAGTGTAAAGCTAAGCCTAGAAACCTAGTAGGGCCTTGTCTTGTACATGAATGTGGGGGGAAGGACTTTGGTCTGACTATTCATAAGTGTGCCCTCAGGTAGAGATGATAGCATAGGTTTCATGAAGGACAATTAGTAACCTATGTAACTCTAGCATGGCACTTTAGCACGGCACTTTGGCATGCAACGTATACATGTGTACATACATTTGCATGCCTGTACAACGTCACCCTCAGTCACAATGAAATCACCAGCCGACATGTCTTCATAGATGTAGTATATAAGTTAGAGTTGATTGAATTAGAGATACTTTAAACAAAGAATTTAAGAGTTAAACTATTTGTGTCACTAATCAATCAGCTGCCTCAAACAAATATTTACAGGCAAGCAAGAGCTGCCTTATGCTGTATTAGTTAGTAATACTTCATTGATTTCTATTAAAATAATAGAACCTTTCTATCAAATGTTGATTCTTTGTACATTTTCATTGGGATTAGATTGAATCTCAAGGGAGATAAAGGAGATATTTATGCCAATGGGGAAAAAAAATCAGATAATGGATCAATTTTTAAACAAAATGTGGATGTCTTCCCTGTATACCAGAGTGAGCTTTAATGACTAAAACCAGATAAGATGCCAGTGTGGCAGCACCCCATCCCAGGGAGTGTGGGAAATCATGGTGGTGACTCTCCGGGTCAGCAAGTGACACTTAAGTAACATGCCTAGACCTGGGCAGTCGGTGAGCTAACCCCAACCACCCCAGAATGGGTGAGGGAGAACAACAAATGGTCAGGCAGGAGACCACTCCCCTCCATGGTGGGAAGCCATGATGGCCAATGAAGGGCCACCATGACAGCCAGCCATTGTGGGCTGCAACCTATGGCAGATCCAAAAAGATGCATTGGCATGTTATGGCCCATGCTGGCCCACCTGGAGGGCCTTTGGCCCAGAATGAGTGCTCAAAAACTTTTGGTGGACATATTCTGAGCCAGCCACCTACCTGCCCTGGGGCACTAGCAGGCCAACATCTGGTGGATGGGGAACAGTTGTGTGGCTGAGTCCTGGCCTAGGTGAGCCACAGCAGCCAATAGTGGGGCCCACATCACATCTGTTTTTACTAGGATTGAAATGAGAATTGAGAACCATTACAGAGATCTAAACAAGATCTGTAATAGTTTGAGATCTCATGAGATTCTTGTGGGAATTTTTTTTTAAAACAGTGTTAATAACACTGCAAATGCACGATCGTTTCCCAAGATGGAGTGGACCATGTCGGCACCATTTTTAAAAAGGACAGCTGGTCTGAATGTGCTCAGAAGAGATTCTTGAAAAAAAATTAAAACAGTGTTAAAGACACTGTGCATGCACATGGAGTGGGCCATGTCAGCACCACTTTAGAAATGTACAGCTGGTCTGAATGTGCTCAGAACTGGTGGCCATTTTCCATTTTCCAAAATGATCTTAGAAGAGGTCTGTGCATTTGCAGAACAGCCACAGTGGCCATTATGCACATGCACAGAGTGGTTTTTAATGTTTGTGAAAATCTCACAAGAATGGGTCAAGAATCGGCTGATTCTCAACATAGTCTCATTCCCAGAAATCTTGTCGAGAACATATTCTGTACTGGATGAGATCTTTGAGATTACTGGACGAGATCTTTGAGATTACCGAGAATGCGTTTCATCCCTAGTTGTTAGCAATTGTTCAAGATACCGGAAGGTCATTAGTTCTCTCAGTTTACCATTTAACATGTTTACTGTTTACCGTGATTTTATGAGATTCTATTCAGGGCTGAAACAAGACTCTTAAATTCTGTTAAGTCATTCTATTAGAATTTTATAAGAAAGAATGTCAACAAGCATTTGAATAGGAGTCATTTGGTTGATATTGTATATTTGAATTTTCAAAAAGTGTTTGACAAGGTCCCACACCAGAAACTCTTGATCAAACTAAGAAGTCATGGGATAAGAGGAATAGTTCTGTCATGGACTGGTAGCTGGTTAAAAGATAGGAAACAAAGGGTAGGAACTTGAATACATGGCAATTTTTTCAAGTCCGAGAGAGGTAGAGACAGTGGAGTGCCTCGAGTGTCCATACTGAGACCAGTACTATTTAACATGTTCATTAATGATCTGGAAAAAGTGATAAAGAGTGAAGTGGCTAAATTTTCAGTTGACACCAAATTATTCAAGATAGTTAAGACCAAGCAAGACTGTGAGGAACTACAAAGGAGGATCTTGCATTATTAGGTGAATGGGCAATAAAATGGCAAAGGAAAATCAGGCCTAGTCAAGGGCCAATCAGGGCATGGTGGGCAGGAACCCAATCAGGCTCTCCAACAGATCAACAGGATCAAATCAAGGACCAACCATGCCTGACTGTTCTGATGGAGCAGCAGCACCAATCACTAGCATCACGCCCACAAAGGCACAGTTCAAGACCAGGTCTTTACAAACACTCTGAACTTAAATGGCATCAGATTTAAAACAAACAGAAAGTACTTTTTTCATGCAGCAGACAATACAGTTGTGGAACTCATCACCAGAAGAGGCTGTGAAAGCTAGCACCATAGTTGGCTTCAAAAGGAAATTAGATAAATTCTTAGAGTACAGCCACAAACACGTACTAGTTGGGTCTTAAATGCCTGGCTACCAATAGCTGAGAGGAGTTAGCAGGTGATGGGTCATTCTCAGTCATGTACTTCTCGTCAGCTACTGGAGATGGCCATTGTTGGAGGCAGAATGTTGGGCTAGATGGATAGCTGGTCTGACCTGGTATGTCACATCTTATGTTCTTATGTAACAACAGCTGGATTCAATGTGGTTCACTATGTCCATAAACCCAGCCCTCTTATGCCCTCATTGGGATGGTGGACTGGTTAGATTGGTCTTCTCCCAGAGGCTAATGGATCCAATTGGTTTCCAGAATTCTCTGGGGGATTTACCTACTGACAAAAGCCGCTACTCTGTCAATGACTTGGTCACCTTGTGGAATTTGACCATGGATGCAATCCCAAACCCCCTATGTGTGGGTGTCTTGGGTGCCTTGTTGTTCCTTTGCAGCTGTGTAAGGACTTCCGGGACTTCCACAGAACACTACTGTTCCAATCTGGCAGCTTGCTACCTGCACTTTGTGCAGATACAGACCATTATCAAACCCCAAGATGACAGAGAATGAAGCCCTTAAATGTCTTATGCATATTTATGCTTCTGTGTTTGAAGAATTATCAAAATGCTAATCCCAGCTGGAGTGTCTCATTGGAATTCTCACTTCACAAATCTGAAACTAATAATTAAGAACCCTTTTAAAAAAGTTCTTGAACAGCAACAGTAGCATTAAAGGATGTTAATTGGTCACAATGGGAGATTTTTCCTGGGGGGCGGGGTGACTTTTCTGGAAGCCATCTTTTTGGACAATACAAGGGTCATGATGAAAATCAGTAATAAAGAGGTTTTTCTTTTTGATGGGGTGGTAACATTCTCTAGTTTCTTAATTCTTGGGTTTATGCTTTAAATGGACTGGGATTTTATTTCCTGATTTGCCTTACTTCCCAGGAGCACCATGGCTAATTGCTGAGCACCTCTTTCTTTATTTTAATTTCTGCCTTTTAAAGAATAAAATGGAAATGTTCAAATACTATCAGGTAGACTATTTCCATGGACAGATTAAAAATATTGATGCTCTAGAAATCAAATAACAAAGCACATTGATAGAGCTGAAACATTATTCAGACTGATTCTGTCTCTGACCAATCCAAATATTCCAATTTGAGTCCGACATAATGGGGACCAACTGTAATCTGGTTCCTGTTCCATGGGAAACCTGAATTGACAGTGTTGGCTCGCCACCCATGTACATCACCATCTTTTCCCTGTGCAAATAGGCAACTTACATTTTTTGTATATGCACAAATAACAAAATATGTTTCCACATTTTGTACATGCACAAAAGTGCATGTTTCATATTTGCACTTGTGCAAGATGGCAACAAGCAGGAACAATGAGCTGAAAGAAAGGATGTGTGGAGATCTGCTGCATTTCCAGAAATATCAAGCATCTCTACAAACCATTTCAAATTCACAGACATGGGGTAATTTCAGACGTTACGGAAACACCTTTCACCACAGTGGATCACAGTGGATCCCCTGTGGTGGTGGCATTCCCGTGAACGTCTGTTTTACCCTCGCCAGATGTTCACCCCAGTAAATCTCTGGCGGCGGTCAAACCTAACCACGGTTCTGGACCTCCGGCCAGCTGGAGGTCGAGAACCATGGTTAGAGTGACCACAATCTGGAAGGGGGCAAAAGTAATGTGAGTTACCTTGCCCCGGTCCAGTATATATATATACTGGTAATAATAGCTACACCTTGTTCAGTCTCCTGTCAACAAGAGTAACCAGTATGAATGTTTTTAGAGGAAGGAACATGAAACTCCATTGGTAACAGTAAGGGGATAATTAGCAGAGGGAAATTTTGCCTAATTTTCATTAGTTAAGGCCTCACATATATTCCTGAATCATGAACATTTGTATCCATCCCAACACTCTTCCTTTTTTATTATTTATCATCAATCAATCAATCAATCAATCAATCAATCAATCAGTCATGCTATTTTATCTTTGGACGTTGATCTCAATATAACTGTCTATTCCTTTCCTCTCTCTGTTTTAAACTCTTGGTCTCAGGGGTTTAATGAAATTCTGCATGGAAAAGCAGAATTTCCTCCCTCTTAGCTTCACTGCATAGCCTCTGGTTCTAGCTTTCCAAGCATGATCAGGAGTTAATTTTCACCCTACATCCTATATGGTTTCCCATAATCGTTCATGTGCTTTTATCTTGTCCCTTCTAATGCCTCACCTTTAAAGTTAAAAGTCCCAACTTTTTTCTTATGAGGCATCCATGTTCCCAACTTTAAAGACTAGAAAGAAAATCTGCATAATAAAAATTGGTGGGTAATAACAAAATTCTAGTTTTAATAAAAAAAAAATAACAGAGACTGAAATAGAATTAATAGAACTGAATAACCAAAAACAGAAATAACAGGAACTCTGAAGTTCTAAAGAGTATTAAGCCTATTGGTATATATGAGCAGAGAGTGGGGATGTGATCCTCTGAATGGATAGTGCCAGTGCTAACATTTAACACAGGCAGAAGTCCCACTGAACTAAAAAACATTTCTGCATGTCTTTAGTGCAAATGCTGTGACACCCATTCAGAGGATCACACTGTCTCTGAGATGAGAAATCTTCATTACTACAGTAACCAAAATCGATCCTATGTATTGGAACATTTCCTTATTCTTCTGTAGCTGAGAATATTATTACTATAACCTCCTGTCAAATTTTCCTTGATGAAGGGTTAATAAGCTTACTTTGAGGACATGAATAAGAGACCATGTTCTGAATGTTGCATCTCTGTCTATAAAGAACAGGCATTCCTTCTGAATAGCAAATGCTATGCAAATTTTAATGTAATTCTTAATGTATTTTTCCCCATTTAATTTTGTCTTCATTAATTGTTCTCTCTCCCTGCCTCTCTTGTACTTATCAAAAGGGAATAATTCACACAGGACTTTGCAATGAAAAAACCTGCTATACCATGTTCTTCTATTTAATTGTTAGTTCTCTTTCTGATAGAATGAACACAAGTTCAGTTAAAGTTTGCACTCCTTCTGATAAGATCACCGCTACAATATTTTAAAGCATTTTGTCAGACAAGATTCTAAATTCCAAGTTAATATTATGCTCATCCTTATCAAAAAGAGAGAGAACTGGTAATTAGAAAATCTGGGGTCAGAGATAATCCTGTTAACGGTCTTAAAATTGGGTTTTCTTAGAGAAAACATCACTACAGGGAGAGAAAGTACATATGTTGTGATAATAAAAAAAAATGCATTCATACTAGGTCTACTAGAGGAAAACTAGAGGGTAAGAAACTTGCACCGAAGCGTGGCTACTGTAGTTTCATCATCATTATCAAGAAGGCCTTTGTTTTGCAGGCTTTAATAAACAGCTTGTGTACTCACTCTCCTTACTAGGGATGTGCAAACGCAGTTCGGAGTTTGGACCGAACTCGGTCTGTTTGGACATCCGAACCGAATGCCCGAACTGAACTCGAAAACGACCAGGTGAGTTCAGATGAGTTCGGGTGAGTTTGGGGCGAGAAGAAACGTGACAGGAAGGCACATTCGGGCAGGAAAACCATGACTGGAAGGGGGAGGTAGCTGAGGGGAAGACTTCCTGGCAGCAGGGGGAGGGACCAGGGGTGGTCTCAGAGCCAAATGATACCGATACCAGAAAAAATCAGTATTGATATCGGTACCGATAGCGCTATTTCAAAAGTTCAGCAATGTTTGGCCAACCCGAACTCTGCCGAACCGAACAACCAAACCAGAACTCGGTTTTCAAACCGAACTACCAAACAGCCGAACATCTGAATCACATTCTGTTCACACATCCCTACTCCTTACCCTAAAACTTTCCTGAAGAAACATCAACAATACACAAATCTGTTTTTACTACTTGAGTCCCATCTTTTATTATTTCATTACCATGCTGTGCTATTGGGGTGGCCAGCCTCTGTAGTCCTTACTCTGAAGATTCCCACTGGACTTCAGGTGTGTTTCAGTGGAACAAAAATTAGAGAATCTGGAACATGATATATAGCAGGGGTGGATTACCCCAGGCCTACTTGTCAAATATGGTCCTCATAATTTTGTTATATGGCCCCACAGATCCAGTACTGACCCCTGTGTTGAGGTAAGAGTGGTGCCCGGTGACCTCCGGATATTTTGTGACCTGGACTGGTAAGTCCCCAGTAACAAAGGAATTACAAGTCCAGGTCATGAAACGTGAAAGTTGCTAGGCACTGTTTACCATGTCACCCGGCCAACTTCCGGAATGGGGGGAGTGTCTAAACTCCGGGAAAAGTAAGGTGCATATAAAAACGATCAATAAGAAAATGAGGGAACACTCTCTGAAGTTAAATGGTAGCAGATTTAAAATGATGAAACGGAAGTACTTTTTCTCTCAGCAGACAATGCAGTTGTTGAATTCATTGCCACAGAAGGCAGTGAAAGTCGTCACCATACCTAGCTTCAAATAGAAACTAGATAAATTCTTAGAGGATAGAGTCATAAATACTTACTAGTAGCTGGGGATTAAACCCCTGTGACTACCGGTAGTTGGGAGTGGTTAGCAGGAGATGGGTCACACCTCCATGACTTGTACTTGTCCTTTTCTCGAGATACTGTAGCTGGCTACTGTCAGAGACAGGATGCTGGACTTGATGGAACATGGGTTTGACCCAGAATGGCACTTCTTATGTTCATATGGTGAAGGCTAGTGTATAGATAAGATGGTGGCCCTGTGAGACTAGTAATAAAATTCTGTCTACTCTTAACCATAGATTTATTGGAGGGCTTTGGGCAAGTTGCTATTTTTCAGCTTTTTTCACCATCTGTAAAATGGGAATAATAATGGTCTTTCTCATAGGTTTGTTGAGAAGGTGAAATACATGAGGGATTGTAAAGCAGTGAACAGTGAAAGTGCTATGTAACCAGCAAAGAATATCTAGTAAAGCTGGATTCAAACATTACAATTGTCATTACAGCTGAAATGAGCAAACTTGACATATCTAAACTATCTAAGTTGGAAAAATTAAAAACTGATCTATGTTATCCTCTATTTGGGTGTCCTTTTGTGTTTTATTTTTGATATTTTGGCCATAATGGTATTTCAGTTGCGTCATTTCTGCAATACATGCACAATTGTCAAAATTGATACAACCCAAATTCCAAAATGATCAAAATAACCATTTCAGCCCTACTTACCTCTTTTACCCCAAGGTTGCATGGTGAGCAAATCTACCAGGGGTTATTATTATATTTTTAAAAAATAAAATAAAATACAGAAGTGGTTGGTGGTAAAAGCACCCCGGGGTTAATGAGACAGATGACTTGGTCCCATGTATGACTCAACCACCAGTTACCTCAATGATACTACATGGCAAGTCTACTCAGACATAAAAAATACAACAATGAAGTAAAATTTACTCCCCTGGGTAAAGTGGTGCTGGTGCTGGAGTCCCCAATGGAAAGCACTCCTATTTGCCTTGGACTGAAGGGCATTAACATTTAAGGTATGACTACTTGTTCAAAATTCCAAGGGCATAGATATAAGAGGAACAGGCAGTGAAGCTGCACCATGACCCATGAACCTTGGGTCAGGGGCACACTCACAGGTGCAGCCGTGTTCCTTGCCAGTGGGAGTGAAAGTGGGGATGTGGCATTCTATCTTTTGCACCAGTGCCCATTCCAATCTAGCTGTGACCCCACGACATCCTTTCAAAATGTTATTCAGCTGTTTAATTACATGTTTTAAAGGATTTCTGTACTCTTCCAAAACTTCTTCAAACTTTGCTTATTTGCAATGGTTCAGGAAGTTTGAATATTAAAAGAGGATTGAAATTATCCATTGTAAATGCACTGCCACAAAATACTAAGTAGCTAATGTCTCATTTGTTACAATTACCATAAACTTTATAAGGATGACTGATACCACTGATCTCCAGATGTAATTTAAACAATGTCACTGTAGGGTGAATCCAGTTTTCTGGTTCAATTTAATTATTAACTTCACAGTATTTAATTTTATATTGAAAAAATCCTAATGAATAAATGGGTAAAGTCCATATAACAAATTCAATGATGGGTAAATATTATTGTGTTTGATTTGATTTTGCAAACAAGCTTTTGCCCAAAGCATAACTGGAAAAAAGATTCACTTCTGGGGTTTTGCCTAGTCTTAAAATGCTGAATCAAGTTGTAGCAATGGTTCCAGTGGTTTATGCACTTTAATATGTCACATTGAAGCCTTTGATTTCATTGCTACGTAAAGTTTTGAATCCTGAGTTCTGGTGGTGTATCTTGTTAAGCTTGCTCTTTTTGAGAGATCTGCAAGCTTCCAGATAGAGGAGGAAGAGAGTGAAGAACTTGTAGGGATTTAATTTAGGGGGAATACTAATGGTCTTAGTTACAGAATACCACAATGGAAGCAAGAATTAATAACAAACTAGCATCTAGATCCTCGCTTTTCCTCAGAAAACACCAAGAATGGCTGCAGGAACAGCCAATTCTCATGAGTTTCTCGACCTAAGAATTCTCACTGGAAAGGGGCATTCTTGTCGAGATTTTTGTCTGTAGCAAGATCTCATTTCAGCTCTAATCTAGATCAGAAGTGTCAAAACCACAACTTAGTACATGTGACCATATGTTTAGATAACAGATGTGGACTAAGCACTGACCTCCTCGGGGTGAATGCAGTGGACTTCACGTAAGTAAAACTTGGTTATCTTTGAATTCCTTTAATTAGAACTTCTCTTTTTCTTAAGTATTAAGTCAATTAAATGTACTTTTTGCAAAAGAGAACTTGATTTTCCAGTTTCAAATTTCAGATATCTCAAAGCTTCTGTTTTGAAAGCCGTTAGCCCTCTCAAGGGTGGGGGGGGACGACTTGTTCAGTGACAGTTATCACATTTACTGTTTACATCCCTCATATATCAGCTTAATGATTTCATTTAAACCGAGTCTTGAGTTCTACATGAAAAGTGTAACTGACTCTAGAGCTTACCATGATGCTCCCGTACTCCTTTCCCTGCCCCAGCCGCCCCAGCATTCATGCATACACAGATGCAGGACACTCTTCATTAAGAAATGGCAGTTAATTGGTTTCTTTTTCTATGCTTTGTAGGGGTGGGAATTTCAGATTTGGATAGAACCAAATATGACTGATTTTCTTCTATCCGAAAATTCAGATCTTTAACATTGAATTTTTTTTATTTGTATTTTTTGCATTCTGCTTTGTTCCCATTGACTTCAATAGGGAAAAATGCAGTGCAAAAAAATCTGAATCCAAATTGAGATCCGAAATTCCTAAAGAACCGAAACTGAAAAATCTGAATCTGAAATGCCCCCTGAAATTCCACCCCTAATGCCCTGTTCTCATACACATTGCTGGATCCAGGAAAGTTGACTGTGTGAAGTATTGTGGGCCCCTGCTTATGTATGGAATGTTTGATGGACATGCACTGACTCCTCCAGTAGAAAAAGGACAATGTCCAGTGTTACCAAGTAATATTCCTTTCAGGGGTTGGGGTTTCTTGCACTGCAGGCCCACCTTCCCAACCAGTGGTCTAAAGCAATAGTGGTCCCTATTTATAAAAAAGGGCAGCGGACAGATCCAGCTAACTGTCGCCCGATAAGTCTTCTCTGTGTGGTTGGGAAGGTCTATGCAAAAATTCTCCTTGCAAGACTTACATCTTGGATGACCCAGGAAGGGATTGTTCATCCAGAGCAAGCTGGATTCCAAGCAGGATGCTCTACTTTAGAGCAATGCTGTTTGCTGAATCATTTAGTCAGCAAGTATCGGGCCCGGAATCATTTGTTTTTTGTGGTCTTCTTAGATCTGAAGGAGGAGGAGGATGACCAGCCGTAGGGACGCTGGAGGAAGGCCTACCGCCGAGGGGGCCAGTGGGGCCTCCAGGAGACCAGGGACTTCATCCGCATATGGGGGACCCTGGAGTACTAGCTGGAGCTCACCCTCAACCAGCGCAATGAGCATGTCTACCAGGACATAGTGCGGGACATGGAGGCGGTGGGGCATCAGCGCACAGTGGCACAGTGCCGCTCCAAGGCCAAGGAACTCAAGAGGGGGTACAAGGCCATCTGGGACAACAATAGGCGCTCCAGACATGGGGCCTGGACCGCCCACTTCTACGATGCC
>QEPC01015343.1:1183867-1202245 GCA_003113815.1 Sphenodon punctatus | reverse complement strand
GGAAGGGGGGACACCCCCCACCCACCCTGCCCAGCCTGGATTTTAACAACAACAAAAATTTACCCTAAGTCCCCTAGTGTGGGCTCCGGGCTGCCACCGGCGACCCAGAGCCTGCACCAGCACTGCAGCAGCAGGTAAGTGTACCTGTACTGTACTGATCCCTGGGATGGGGTGGTTTAACCCCCACCCCACCCCAGGGATCACCCTACCTCCCCAATGCCATAGCCTACCTTGAGCTCTGGGCGGTGGCGGCGCTCCAGTGGCTTCAGCGCTGGCTGTGGCTGCCGCTGGCTTCAGCACACTACTAGGCCTTCTGGTGAACAAGAAGTTCCATGGAAGGCCTAGTAGCATGCTGAAGCCGGAAACCACAGCCAGCGTTGAAGCCGCAGGAGCGCCGCCGCTGCCCGGAGCTCAAGGTAGGCAATGGCATTGGGGAGGTAGGGTGATCCCTGGGGTGTGGGGGTGTTAAACCATCCCCCACCCCAGGGATCAGTACAGCACTGGTACACTTACCTGCTGCTGCAGTGCTGGTGCGGGCTCTGGCTTGCCAGCGGCAGCCCGGAGCCCGCACCAGGGGACTTAGGGGAAATTGTTTTTGTTTTTTAAATCCAGGCTGGGCAGGGTGGGTGGGGGGTGTCCCCCCTTCCACCCATGCAGCCTGGACTCGGGGAGGGAAAGTGTTTGGTTTTTTTGTGGTTTTTTTTTACATTGCGGCCATTCATTTGAATGGCCGCAATGTAAAAAAATCCGGTACGGGGGAATCCGGTAATTTACCGGGATTACCGGGTTTAATCGGATACTGCCGGTACACCCAATACCGGGCAGTATCGGATACCGGTAGATCTGGTAATCCCACCCCTAGTTGTTATGCTGTGGTCACTGGTTCTCCATCCAGAAAATACATAATGACACTGAATATATCTCTATTCCATACAAAAGTTACACTGGTAACAATCTGGGCACAAAATATTATAAAAATCAACTGCCCATGATTATCTTAATTGCAGAGAAATGATAAACATAATTTTTGGGATGTGGATTATACTGGGCAAAAGGTGGGAAATGTTAATATAACCATAGAGGTTACAAATGTGCAAATAAATGCAGTTCTTTGCTACCGGGACCACATTTCTGGTTTATCTATTCTTAATATGATTTTAATTATTAAGATGTGGCAGACTGTGGTTCTCAGAAGGAGAAAATGTGATTTTGTATTCTATAATGAGGTATTTGTTTACAATTTATAAATATTAGAAAAGAGATCGGTTTCCATCACCATAAATAAAGTAAAGGTGCTAACAAACATGACAGTGGACTGCCATCATTCTGACTTGGTCCAGGTTGGGGAACTGCTGCCAACATGGTCCAGACTTGGTTGGGCCGATGACCAAACATGCTGGAGGTGGGCTGCCAGGGAGGGCAGAGTGTCACATGAATGCACGGCTGGCCCAGCCCCCATGTTATGCCCAATGCCCTGCCCCCCACCATGGCAGGAATCCATGGCAACCTGATATAGCCTAATGGGAACAGACATATTAAGACACAGTGGCCCTATCGGGTGGACATTTGCCCAGGCTGTGAACCTGGAGATCTCATGGATCATAGCCTGGGTTAGCTGCTGACATGACCTGGGGCAATCCCATGGCAGAATCTGGCAGTGCCTGCACACATGTTCATGTCCAGGCCAAAGCAGCCTGCTGTCAACCTAAGTGTTGTTTTTGTGACTAATTAATTATTAGATTAACAAATTTAAGGGGTAAGACTCTTGCTTATTGGAACTATATTGCCAATGAAATTATTCATGTTGTACAGTTAATACAAATCAAGCTATTTTAGAAACAAATATATTTATTATATATTTCAATCTTCTCAATGGCTGGTGCCACTGTGAGTCTGGACAAGTGAATAAGGAGCTTTTAAAAGCTATCTTCTGAACCAAAGAGCCAAGGAAATATTAAGTAACTTACTGCTGCTTTAAAATGTGTCCAGGTAACAGTTTTTTTTTCTTCTTTTTCTTGAGCTGTCACACACAATGGTACATTCACCCATCACTAAGCAAAACCCTGCAGTGATTGCTTCACCTATGTCTGGAGGCATTGTACGGACAACTGAAGAAGTGGTAATTGGTAATAAAAAGTAATTTGTTCAATGGTTAAAATTACCTTTCTGGCAAAGTGGTGCAGATAAGATATACATGCTCCTAATAATAATTCAGAGTATGAGAGCCAAGGCCACTTGCTCCTTTTTGCAACACTGGAATACTTGTAAATTGAAAACAGAAGACCTAAAGCAATTTTCACATTGGCAGGCAGCATGGACCTAACGGTCTAAAGTCCTGGCCACTGTCCAAGAAATTCTGTTTGCAATGGTTTAAATGTAGCCTGAGAAGGCTGGGCCAGTTGTCTTCTGCAGCTCAAAGTCATGCCTGTTTCTGTGGCAACAGTAGGAAAAATAGTTTCTCTCCAGGTCTTAGTGTTAAGATTGCCAAATAGTAAGCAGTTCGGTCACCCTGTCATGGGAGGTTGCTAGGACAGCTAGGTTGGAATAGACTCTGGTGCAGAAGATGGAATTGGGTCCCTCCTTTGTTCCCCTCCGAATGTCAGGGGACAGTTGAAATGAGTACTAAAATTAGTACTCATGGGGTAATACCCAATTTGGGGGGTACTACACTGGGTACCTGATAGGTTACATAGGTGCCAGTTGGGTACCCAAATACCTATAAATTGGGTACTTCCAGTACAGATTTTTCAATTTACCAATTTTCAATTGGTATATCAATATACTGGGTTGGTAGATCAAGATGAAAAACTTGAAAACTGGCATGAATATTTTAAAAAAGTGACTGGAAGTTGAATTTCTGGGACAGGAAAAATCATTCTCTGGGATGGAACACTCATGAATAAGTGTTTTAAGAGGAAAAATGAGGGAGGGGGAATTGGAACCAGTAGTAGATTTCAGGAACCAGATGTTGCTGAAAAATTATTGGAACTTGATGGAAACCCAATAAAAAGATGTCGGGAGTCAGTGTAGCAACAAAAACAATTTGAAAAATCAGTACTGGAGTCGACATTCTGGGACCGGAAATCGACATTTTGGGACATTGGGTTCCCAATCGGGTTGTAATTGGGTACTGTAATTTCTACATGTTACCCGATTTTGTGCGTACCTTCTTTCAGCTCTAGACACAACTGCTCCAGGGAGCGTGCACCCCAGGCTGTGGGCCCTGGTACAGTTGCACTGTCTATCCCCATTATAGCTATGCCTTTGGAAAAAGGTCATACAATGGGCTTTTTGCCTTACCTTTTCTGTTTGGATCCTGGCAACCTCTAATAACCAAACCAGGCCAAACCTCTGATTACTGATGACAAGCCAGGCAATAGATGCCTTTCAGCCATTTTAGCACTGTAAATTTGTACTTTTAATAAGAACATAAGAAGTGCCATACTGGGTCAGATCCAGATCCAGATCCAGGTCTATTGAGCCCATAATCCTGTCTCCGACAGTGGTTTTCACCACCACCTCTAGCAACGAGTTCCACAACTATTATCTGCTGAGTTCCACAACTATTATCAGCAGATAATGTCTATTATCTGCTGAGTGAAAAAGTACTTCCTTTTGTTTGTTTTAAATCTGTTGCCATTTAATTTCAGAGAGTGTCCCCTTGTTCTGTTATTGTGAGAAGGGGAAAACAATATTTCCCAATTTAATTTTTCCATCATGGTCATGATTTTATAAACTTCTATCATATCGCCCGTTAATCTCCTCTACTCCAAGCTTAACAGCCCTAACCTGTTGAGCATCTCCTCATATGGAAGTTGACCCATTCCTTCTGTCATCAGTGTTGCCCTTCTCTGAACTTTTTCCCAATTATATTATATCTTCCTTGAGATGAGGAGACAAGAACTGCACACAATATTCAGTGTGAGGTTATACCAAAGATTTATGCAGCAGCATTATGATATTTGCCTTTTAATTTCTTTTCCATTATAATGCCTAGCGTTTGGTTTGTCTTTTTGACTACTGCCGCACCCTGAGCTGATGTCTCCAAGGAACTATCCGCAATGACTCCAAGGCCGTTTTTAGGTGAGCGTGGTGGCGGCCACACTTGTTTTCAAAAGAAACAAGCGTATGACCAGCCTCAATCGCCGACCCGGTCAGTTCGCAGCCGGAAATGGATGCGCATCATCCACGCATGTGCGTATTCGGCGGCAGCATCACGTGTGGAACGGACTGCCTGCTCTTTTGAGAAACAAGCGGGGACGCCGCTGCGCTCATCTGAAAATGGCCTATGATCCTAATCCTGAGTGGTTACAGCCAGATCAGAACCTAGTATCATAGAGTGAGGATTATTTTTCCCTATGTGCATCTCCTTGCATTTATCAACATTGAATTTCATTTGCAAATTTATTGTTCATTCACCTACTCATGCAAGATCCCTCTGTAGTTCTTCACAAGAAAAAAAATCTTATTTTTTTTTAATATCTTGGGTCTTAAATAGCTTGAATAATTTGGTTTCATCTGCAGATTTAGACACCTCACTCTTTCCCCTTTTCCAAGATCATTAATAAATATGTTAAACAATACTGCTTCCAGTATTAACGACTGGGACACCCCAGTGTTTGCCTCTCTCCAACTTGAAAAATGACCATTTATTCCTACCCTTTGATTCCTATCTTTTAATCAGCTACCAATCCATGACAGGACTCATCCTCTTATCTCATGACTGTTTAGTTTCCTCGGGTGTTTCTGGTGAGTGACTTTGTCAAAAGCTTTTTGCAAATTCAAATTTACTGTATCAACTAGTTCAATTCATAATGATTTTCAAAGAAGTACTGGGTGACACTGATATTTATCAGTGCCACTTGGATTCTTGGGTGTGCAGTACTTTGGGAAATCAAACCAACTTGATGTAGATGGATATGTATTACTTATTCAGTGTACTTAACTTTCAGGCTAAGGTGCAAACAATTTGGCTGTAATCCTAACCACTTTGAAGTCAATGGGAGCTTCCCTATTCCTGTTATTTAGAACAAGGATGACACAATTTACCACAGAGAGTGCTCTGTGCAGGGACTGGGTGGCATGTGCGTTGATCACAGGCACACGCTTCTCCACACACCAGCTTCAAACAAGCGGCTTACCACGTGGATGGTAGAGGGCCATGTGTGGATCTGTCTCATTTAAAAACACCTATTGTTTTACAAGCTTTCTCCATGCTTTATATTTTTTGCATAGACATGCCATGTCATAAGATCATAGACATTACCATACTAGGGTGGAGGATTGGTTCATCTAGCCTAATACTATCCTATTTCCAGTAATAATCAGAACCAGATGTTTCAGATGAAGTGTGCAAAGCAAGTCATACAGGGAGTGATCTATTCCCTGTTGTTCACTTCTAATTTCTGGTAGTCTTGGCTAATAGCAATTGATGGGCAGGGTCTGTCCATCTGTCTGCCCTGGAAAAAATTGCATTGACAATCCTCCTCCATTTATCTATACCATGCACCCCACAAACTCAGGATTTCTTTGTATACATGAAATCAGGTATCACTTGGTGATGATGTAAATTCCAGTGATTGCCTTCTTGTTGGTCATATCCAAGGTATGTCCACTGTGCAACAATCACCTGTTGAATTTCAATTAATAGGTGAAAATCGTAGGGATGTGCGAACGCGGTTCGGAAGTTCGGAGTTCGGACCGAACTCAGCTTGTATGGATGACCAAATCGAACATCTGAACTGAATGCTCGAACAGCCAAACAGTTCAAAAAAGTTCGGATGAGTTTGGATGAGTTTGGAGGTGGAAAAAATGTGACTGGAAGGCAGGAAAAATGTGACTGGAAGTGGGAGGCAGCTGAGGACCAGACTTCCTGGCACAAGAGGTGGAGACAAGGGGTGGTTTCAGGGTCAAATGATACCGATACCAGAAAAAAAAATCGAATTCGGTTTCGGTATTGATAGCGCTATTTTTGGCTGTTCGGCCAAGTTCGGCTGAACCGAACTCCGCCGAACCGAACAGCCGAACCTAAAATCGCGTTTCAGACCGAACGTCCAAACATCCGAACCGTGTTCTGTTCTCCCATCCCTAGAAAATCCTTTTAATATCTTGTTTCCTTTGTATTAATGCCTCATATGCATATAGCAAGATGCTGAATACTATAGAATGCAGCAGTTTCATTTTATACTTTGGCTGTTTTTACATGGACACCCACCCTCCATCCCCGGCTGGCTGTGTGAGAGGGTGTTAGACACGTGGGGGCATCCATAGAAATGGTGTGGTGGTGGGATAGGTGTTCAATTGGTGTTTGCCCATGCAAACACCACAGGGGGTGGGTGGAGCTGCATACGCGCTCCTGCATAACACCCACCTCCACCCATCACCCACCCATCTCCCCCCACAGAGACATCTTGAAAAATGGAGGAAGCTCTGTGAGTGGAGATGGATGTGTGTCCGTGGGAGAGGACACACGCACACCTCCACCCACTGTGGCAGCAAACCCATCCCTGCCCCCACCTCTGCCCATGTAAAAAAGCCATTTGTGATCATGCTAAAGCTTCTCCAAATGTGGCTGAGTGTCACAAGTAACAGGTGTGAGTCCAATCTGATTCTGGATCTCTCTGTGATGGTTAGCATCCTTTGAAGTCATGTAACCCCAGATACGTTGAATGTTATGGTATTTGAACCAGGTAGATATAGTCCTGTAAGGTGCTTAAGCAAATGCTAAGAGGGAATAATTTCTGATGTATTAGAAAAGGCAAAAAGTGATGAAATGCAGGATGGGTTCATCAAGGGCAGATCATGCCAGGCCAATTTGATGTCTTTTTTAAAAAAAGATAGAGATGGCTTTTTGAATAGGGGGAATGCAGTAGATTTAGTGTATTTGGATTATTTGATAACATTCTGTATGGTAAACTGTTTAAGCTGGAGAAGATAAACATTAATAACAACATAGATGGGTAAAGAACTAGTTAACTAGAAGAAAACAAAGGGTTGTGCTGAGAAGATGACATGGATCTGTTCCTCGTGGATCTGTTCATTTAATAAATGTGTAACTGACCTTGGTAATGGAAATGAGAATGTGCTAATGAAATTTACTCATGATACTGAAATTGAGAGGAATTTCCACTGCAGAAGAGGATCAGAATTAGTTGACTTTGATGACCTCATGGATTGGAGTGTTAGAAAGGGGATGATATTTAATAGCACAAAGTACAAGATTATGCATTTGGGAAATAATAAGCATTTTAGTTACCAACTAGGAACTCCTCAGTTGAAAACAGGGAAAGAAAGGGGTTTTAATTAACCATAAAACTATGAGCTATCAATGTGATGCAGCTGCAGAAAAAGACAAATGCTATCTCGAGATGTGTTGGGTATGTTATTGCTAGTAGAGATAAGGCAGTATTGTTGCCTCTGTATATATGGTTTTGGAAGGACCACATCTGGAATACTGTGTTCAGTTATGGTCACCAGTGTTCAAGAAGGGTGAACATAAAATGGAACAAGTGCAACAAAGAGCTACTAGGATGATCAATGGATGGAGGACATACCTTATGAGATGATGCTAAAAGAGCTTGTGTGTTTAGCAACAAAGGGTGTTTTCAGACGTTACGGGGCTGCTTGGCCCCGTACCGAAAACAACGAATCCATCCCCCGCCGGGGTGACCCCGTCACGCTATATCAGACGTGCCGGAGGATCCCGGTGGGGAATCTGGGAGGGGACGGGGCTGCGTGGTGCAATGTGCGGCTGCACGGCTCCGCCCCCTCCACGCTCCCTGCCGCCCGCCCTCTGGGGAGATGGGCGGGCGGCGGGGCCAATGCGGCCGCAGCGCCACGGCCCGGGATCCGGCCGGTGATCCCGGGCCGTGGCGCCCGGCCAGACGTTACTTTTTTTTGGTTCCCACTGGGGATCTCTTTCACCATGCTTCCCGGGACATTCCCCCGGCTAGCCCGGGAAGCGTGGTTCAAATTGACCCCATGCGGGTATTGACCGTGGCGAACATCTGGCGGCTGCCAAACAGACGTTCGAGACACAGTGACCACAGGTGGGTATTTACCGTGGTTCACTGTGATCTCGTAACGTCTGAAATCACCCAAAAAGAAGGCTGAGAGGAGTTATGAGCACACTATGCAAATACATCAGGGTAGTTCATTCAATGGAAAGGGAAATTTGTTTAAACTTAAGGTAAATGTGGATACAAGAATCAGTGGATGCAAGCTGGTTATTATAAATATATTTAGGCTGAAAGTCAGAGGCAGCTTTTTAACTGTGAGAGCAGTGAACTACTGGAATAAACTCTTAGGGGCAGTTGTGGGAGCAAAGAACCTAGTTTTAAAACAGAGATGGATAAACGTATGACACATAATTTGTAATGAGTTTTATATTTGATGCTACAAAAGGATTTTTTTTTCTCTCCCAAAGAATACATCCCCCCTTTCATCCTGAAACATAAAATCTGTCCACAACTAGAGAGGGGGTTAATGGGGCATTCTAATGACTGGATACTATAATTATATGTCATGGGGCTAGTTGGTAGAACCTGCATGCATGCTTAGAATCTAATCGTGTTTTGGGTCTGGAGGGCAGAGTAACAGTCAAATCTGAGGGATTTTGTTTTCCCCTGCAGTGTGGGTGTAGCTCTCCTGTATCTGGATCTTTCTTTTTATAAAATTTGTTCACTGTTATTTCCAGCATCAGTGTGCTCTGGTTGGTCCTGGTCTCTACTTGTGGTAGATCTTTTTTTAAAACCCTGCATGGCACAATAGTCACAAGTATGTTCAGTTTCAAGTCGAAATGAGCTGACCTAGCAATGATAAATAATAACGAATCCGCATAGCTACAATCATGCTCACAGGTTCAGGGCAGGCTCATCTCTGGTGTATTGTATCTAATAATGCCAGGCAATGGAAGAAATAATGAAACTGCTTGCTAAGAGACATAAAAAATTGCCTTAATCAGTGAGGGATAAACAGTGCTGTTCTAGTGCAAATACTGGTATAGTTTACTACAGTGTAAAATTTAATAAAGCAAAGCTTACATTGTATTTTCCTTTGGTATGCATCATTATCTCCAATTCTGCACTTACATGCATATATTGGGAGAAAATAATACTAAATCCTTCCAATTCAATATATGAAAAAAGATACCATAAGAAACATTAAAATTAGATACAGACCATCAACTCAAGCAACATGTGATGTTGAAAGATAAAGTATGTCTTTACTAAGCATATTTACCAAAAAGAAGTGTTAAGTTTAGCAGAAGAATATAAAAATGCAAGGCTTTTTAACAGAATTGAACAGTTCGCATCTGAAATGCAGTGTATTACAAACATATTTTCAAAGCTGACCAATGTTTCAGTGTGCCAAATACATTGCAAATAAAAACTGGACAAATTAACTGAGTTGGTGAACGCAAAACCCCAATGGGCAACATGTTCCTCTGAGACGATAGCCCTGAAGTCTTATGAAGATAAACTAGTTCAGATTTTATTGGACCAAATACTGTTGGTGAGAACATGCAAGCTTTCAGACCACAAAAGGCCCTTCCTCAGGCATGTAAAAGTCATAACTATAGGTGGAACAATTTTAGGCGTATGTATATATAATTTTCACTAATGTATGATAGCATATATGATAGCAATCATATATATGATAGTAATCATTTTGAAGGGAGCTGTTAGTAAAAAAAAAGTTGTCAGTATGCCAGTACCATCTTTGAGAAGGGCTGAGCATGCGCAGGTAGTTGTTTTGTTGTTGTTTTTTTGTTTGTTTTTACTTCCAAAAGTTACCAGCTGGGAAGAGGCCACGCATCGGCACAGGACCCATCTGGAAGGTAAGTAACCCACTCCTGACCCCTTTGCTAGGCCTCTCACTCCCCCTAATCACCCCTCCTCCTCCCTTCAGAACTCAGTGAGTATTATTTGAGAGTCCGAGGAGTGGCCTGAACACTTGGGCCTGCTTCTCAGACCCTCAGATATATTTGTGAGGTTTTTCACCCCCTATTGGTAACACCACTATGGAAAGGAATATAATTTTAAGAATGAAAATGTCATTCAATGGAAATTTCCAAGGTTTTAGGAAATAATAATACTGACTTGTACTTTTATATTTATGTAGAAATACTAAAATACAGGAAATATTCAGAAAATATATTTTCCCAGAATAACAGCAGTGACACTGGCTCCAGCACCTTAACACAGGAACGGAACTGAAAGCATGGCATTTTTAAATGGGACATGCCCATCCTCCCCCACCCACCCAAGTGCCTGTCTGATGATGGCATGGGTGGCATGTGCTCTTGTGACCCATGCACCACCCACTCATACCCACACATGGAGCATTGGGGGAAAAAACAGAATGTTCCATGTGGGGGAATGAGCGGGCAGTGCGTGGGTAGGGGCACACACCCAGTGCACACCCATCCTGGCCTGTCCATTGCCCCCACCCCCAACTCACCAGAAGTGCATGTGCACTCCACCCAGTGCACACAGACCTGCCCCCCTGGCCTTGCCAATTTAAAAAAGGCTAATGATTTGCAGCAAATGATGTTTTCATTGAAAACAGCTAATTTGCTGCTACCAGACTCAGGGTTTGACAGAAAAAAATGCTTCCCAGCCCCCATAAAGTGCAATCAGTATGCTACCCGCAATGTCATTTATGGAGGGGGTGAATGGCTGCTTCTCACCTCCGCAGGCTGCAAGGGTGATCTGCCATCTCCTTGTCCTGCACACAAAATGTCATCCACAAGTATCGCAATGTGAGACCTTGCTTCATCTTGATTCTGGTTTCCCTTAGCAACCCGTGCAGTCAGGCCAGCGCCTACTGCTCCCTGCTGGCCAATCCCCTTGAGTCTTCCTCCTCTGAAGGGGTGGGTGGGACAAACCCCTCTACCTGCATAGCCTGTCACTGGGGCAGGCATGGGGGAGGGTGAAGGGAATTGTTCCCACTTGGGAACGACCCTCAGTAGATACTTCTGGTACATGCTGGCATGTTTGGAGCATTGGTGAGGAAAAGATGCAGACACAGTACAGAGAGTCTAGACATGGCAGGAACAGCCATGCTGCTTCCATCTCTTACACACACCCCTGCCCCATCCCACACCCCAGATTGGACAAAGACGACTTGGAGGTGGGGAAAGGCACGGAGCTGGAAAGCAATGACACCACGACACAAAAGTATCAAAAGTCACTGAAAGTGCTGCAAAGTGACAGAAATTGCTGAATGATTGGGGAGGTTGTGAAAAATTATGAAAAATCATCACTTGCAATCCCAATAGCAATGGCATTGCAAAACACAACCCAGACTTGAAAATTCTATCAAACATTCTGCAACATACCCAACATGGTGTGACTTTCCATCAAGCTGGGAATGGCCTAGTTCAGTTCAGCACTGCACAGGAATGTGGCTGAACTAGCAAAGTGGGAAAACACTCCAAACTATCACCTTGTTCATATAAGCTCTTCCCTGGGGAAAAAAAGTTACCACACAAAATGTTTTTTCCCTTCTCAGTAAACTATCTGAGGTCAGGCTTACCTATGGTTGTTTACCCCTGGGTAAGCCATATTTTGGGAACTTTTCCTTAGACAACCAAATCCAGAGGTGATATGTAAGGTGTTCCCAATTACAAAAGCAGTGATAAGGTGACTCACATGGGAGATTACTTTAATGGAGTGTGATGGGTTGCCAGCTATCTCTGTGGTAATAGGCAAGGAAGGGGGGTTAATTGCTCAGCAGGAGTCCCTGTCTTGGGCTGGCACAGCTGAGGGCCCTTACTACTAGATGACGGTTAAGGTTTGGGTTCTGTATCAGTACCAAGCAGGTGACCAAATATCCCTGTAATGTAAACACTCCCTGAGAAATTTGCAGGGAGCTCAGAGGCATGGGCTGTATGAAGTTCAATCATTCAATCAATCATTGAATCATCACTTCTCTCATCTCCACTTCCCTAATGAAGATGAGAGAAGGCTGGGACTTTCCCAGAAGCCAGAGCGTAAAGTCTCACCATGAAGCTTACTGTCCAAGGAAGCTAGGCCAGGGGGCTTGTGTTGAAGCCCTACACAGGGAACACATTGGCAGCCTGCGAAGGATGCTCTTGGCCTAAGTAACGAGGTGGATTACAAAGGGCTCTGGTGTTAGCCACTATATGTATATATGAGAATAAAAATACTGAAAGACAAGAGCTGCCATGGACTATGTGACCTTCTCCTGCCACTACTTACCGTGGGTGCAAAACAGCACTAGATGTTAACAAATGAGAGATTAGCCTGCTGGAGTCCAGGGTTGCTCCATGGGGCCCCCCACACAGCTTATACTCGCATTATACTGGACAGACGGGAAGGCATTCCTCCCCATTGTACTCTTCCCCCTACTGAGATGTGGTCACTCCTTAGAGCACTCTGGCTGCTCTGCTGGTGACTCTACAGTCCTTGAGGATCTGCATGCATGCACGCAGAGACTGCACACACCCTAAAAGATGGAAAGCAGTCACATGAGTGCACCTTAGCCCACATCAGCCAGCATTTACCCACATGGTGGGCTCCATATTTGCTAGGATGATGTCATGAGTGGGTGGATAGTAGGTGTGGATGAACATCTGGCAGCCACCTAGCAGACAGGGAGGTGGCCATCCATCCAAGGGGGCTAATCTAGACTAGTCTCTCTTCTGTTTTCATTCACACACACTAACATGGAGCTTAAACAATGTGGGTCCCCTCAGAAAGTTTCAGTTACAGCAGTTTAAAATTCTTTGTTTGTTCACCTGCAATCAGCCTTTGAATTGAAATGTTGGAATGAAATAGCTCAAGAAACCATCACATGACATTGACTCCCTTGCCAACTATCAGCCTGTCTCTAACCTTCCCATTTTAGGGAAGGTTATTGAATGGGTGGTGGCCTGGTAGCTGCAGAAGCATCTGGATCATGTCAGCTTCCTTGATTCCTCACAGTCTGGATTTCACCTGGGTTATGGCACTGAGACTGTGCTTGTGGCATTGGTCGATGTCCTACACCGGGAATTAGATCAGGGTCATTCAACCCTGCTGATTATATTAGATGTTTTGTCTGCATTTGATACCATTGACCATGAGATGTTGGTGACACGCCTGTGGGATCATGCGGGGGTAGGCAGAATGGTTCTTGAATGGTTCCACTCTTTCCTGGCAGGAAGAACTAAGCGAGTAGTGCTTGGGGACTATTTTTCATCACACGGATACCTCTCATGTGGAGTCCTGCAGGGTTCTGTTTTGTACCCTCTCCTGTTCAATGTGTACATGCAGCCACTTGGTGAGGTGTTCAGAAAGTTTGGCATGCGGTGTCACCAATATGCTGATGACACCCAGCTTTACCTCTCTTTTTCATCAGACCCAGGCCCGGGCCTGGCTGTTTCGGTGCTTATCGGGTGTCTGGTAGTGGTGGGGGACTGGATGAGGGCTAATCGACTGAGGCTGAATCCTGACAAGATGGAGGTAATGCTGGTGGGTAAGGAGGTGGAGATGATGGCCCCCATTATTGATGGAGTTTGTTCTCCACTGGTCTCCCAGGTACAGAGTCTGGGGGTGCTTCTTGATTCGCAAGTCTGCTTGGAAGGTCAGGTGGAGGCTGTGACAAGGAGTGCTTTTCACCAATTACATCTGGTGTGATGGGTTCGGCCGTATGTTTTGGACTCTGACCTGGCAACTGTCATCTATGCTTTTATCACCTCTAGGCTGGACTACTGTAACACACTCTATGTGGGACTACCCATCATGACGGTTTGGAGAATTCAGCTGGTACAGAATGCAGCAGCCCATTTCCTGGTGGGACTGGGTCACTGGGAGCATATAACACTGGTTCTTTGATCACTGCACTGGCTGCCTGTACCCTATAGTCTTCTGGGCCCAATTTAAGGTGTTGGTGCTTGCCTACAAAGCCTGGAACATCTAGGCCCAACCTATCTGCGGAACCACATCATCCCTCGAATCCTGGATCAGCTCTTGCGGTCATCAGGGGTGCCCTCCTCGAGGTGGCCTGAGTCTTCCGGGTGGCCATGATGGAGAGGACATTCTCAGTGGCCGCTCTGCGGCTGTAGAACACCATTCTGATAGAGGCACGATTGGCTCCAGATGTCCCTTCTTTTCGATGTAGTTGTAAGACCTGGCTGTTTCACCTGGAGTTCGGTGGGGAAGATGGGTAGGGTGGGGGTTGGGAGGGTATGGTTAGGGGATAGGAAGTTGGTTTTAATCCTCCTGTTCAATATGTTTTTATGTTTTTAAAATTTTATTGTTATTGTAAGCTGCCCAGAGCCACTGTGTGGGAGGGGCAGGGTATTAAATTCGTTTAAATAAATAAAGAAATACCAACATTTTAACGTTGGAATGAAAAACCAAAATTTTAGCAGTAACCATCTTGGAAATAAAACATGGAAGTCAGTGCTGCTGAAGCAATCAGAATGAAAGGATGATGGGAAATGTTCAGAGATACATGAATATGGTTACAGTTTCATGGTATTTCTCCAGAGTAAATAGTGTAAGAGTAGTGGCCTATATGCAGAAGAGTTTTGCATGTCATGCAGAAGTAAATACTCTTGTAAAATAATAAAGAGGGTATATGTAAGGTAAAAATAAAAAGTTAACTGGAACAGAAAGCATGTCATAATGAAATAAAACACTGTAAAGGTGTCAAAAGTGGGTTAACAGTTCACTGCTAACAAAGATACACATTTAAACGTTCAGAACAAGGGCCACGTATCTCAAAATGAGGAGTCTAACAGTAGCAGATCATATTAAAAATTTAAGTACATTTTTTGATACTGTTTTACCAAGGAGAACAAGACACAGATGCCAGAAATAGACTCAAACTTCCCAAGGGCAAGATAATAAATAGGCAAAAGGAAATAAAGACTATGCTAGAGCAGATGTTCAGAATGTAAAAGCTCTTTTTGTAAAATAACAACAGTGAAAAAACAGAAAGTCAACTTTGAAATGGGGATTCTTTATGAAATGGAAAGGAGGAGAGGTGACCGTTGAAAATGTAGCAAATTTAATTATTAGAAACAATGGAGTTAGTAAATTAGTGAAGACCAAGAGATGTTACATACATTTAAAAAGGAGAGATTATGTTCTGTGGGTTTTATAATGCCTCCGTTTCCATGGTATCTGAGACATTTTTATTTCTGTGCAGAAAGCCTTCTATGCAATTTCAGAACTATAGTTCATGGCAAAACGTAAGTCACACTGAATCCCAGTTTTAAGGCTTTTAAGTGGGAACACAACCATTCTCTTCACTGGTATGAATTTTCATACTAAAAAGTTATGGAAAACAACATTTACTTTGGCTGAGTGGCAGAGCAATGATCTTGGCCGAAGAAGATGGGCATCTCCTATTGTGAGGGCTCTCTATTATTTGATAAGGAGTTGTCATATAATGCAAGTAAACACAATACCATAGCACTTCCCTTCAGATAGCACTTCTCTTCTGCATATTACCTCCAAAATAAAATAAATTCTCCAATTTTCTCTTTAACAAATAACTAAACATTGATCCATCATATAACTGAATAGCTACACAGTGAATTGATATAACACAAAAAGGGAATCGTTTCCTAAGAGCCCTATTCTCTGTTTTCATGAGCATCAAAGAACAGTTGAGGAGATAAATCCACACCACCCATTATTAGAGTCTGGGAGCGTTTTAAAAGTTGAGGTGTGTTGCAAGCTGCATTACAAAGCCCCAACATTCTATTTGTTCTAAAATCAGCATAATCAAAGCCAGTATTCTGAAATTTGTTGTGCAGTATTACTGGGGTAAATGGTTCATGCTGTGAAGATGTGAGCTGAATCCATTGGAAAACAGTTGAGATATCAGTTTGAAATATGCACTTTCAAGCCTGATTTTCATTCAGTTAGACTTTCTCGATCTGGGCAGGGTACAGGGGTTGTATGTTGGTTGAAGTAATTAGTCTTTTAGAAAACTAAAGGTGACTGTCAGGGGTGCCTTTGGAGTTTTATTTGTAAATCTGATTAGTAGTTTTAAAATTATGGAGTTGTGAAAAAACCCATGTTAGCCTAGGCAGAGAGACATGGCTACTTTGAAGAGGAGTGCTGCTCGCTGCCTCTTCTCCTGTCTTTTCCCTTCCCTGAGTGGGGCTTGGGGAAATTGTGCCTGGGGGATTGGGGGCACCCGGGAGCAAGGGTGGGGGGGCAAGGGATCTGGGGTGGGGGCGCTTTGGGTATGGGGGCAAAGGAGTGAGGGCAGGGAGGTGCTTTGAGTGTGGGTGGCAATGGAGCAAGGGCAGGGGTGTGCTTTAGGGATTGGGGGTAAGGGAGCAAGGGCAAGGGGAATTTTTGGTTGTGGAGAGGGCAAGGGAGTGAGGGCAGGGGGCATTTTGGGTGTTAGGGAGGCAAGGGAGTGAGGACAGAGGGTGCTTTGGATGTGAAAGGACAAGGGAGCGAGGGCATAGGGCCAGGGAGCGAGGGCAGGCAGTGCTTTGGATGTGGAGGGGCAAGGGGGAGGGGCAAGGGACTGAGGGCAGGGGGACACTTTGGGCATTGGGGGCAATGTAGCAATGGCAGGGGGTGTGGGGGGAGGGCAAGGGAGCGAGGGCAGGGGGGAACTTTGGGTGTCAGGGAGGTAAGGGAGCAAGGACAGAGGTAGCTTTGGATATGAAAGGACAAGGGAGTGAGGGCATAGGGCCAGGGAGCAAGGGCAAAGGGGACACTTTGGGTGTTGGGGAAGCAAGGGAGCAAGGCNAGGATGGGGCACCTTGGGTGTGAGGAGCAAGGGAGCTGGAGCAGGGGGTGCTTTGGATGTGAAGGGGCAAGGGACAAGGGCAGGGGGCACTTTGGGTGTCAGGGAGGCAAGGGAGCAAGGACAGAGGTAACTTTGGATATGAAAGGACAAGGGAGTGAGGGCATAGGCCCAGGGAGCAAGGGCAGAGGGGACACTTTGGGTGTTGGGGAAGCAAGGGAGCAAGGCCGAGGAGGCAAGGGATCGAGGGCAGGGGGCAATTTGCATATGAGGGGGCAAGAGAGAAAGGATGGGGCACCTTGGGTGTGAGGAGCAAGGGAGCTGGAGCAGGGGGTGCTTTGGATGTGAAGGGGCAAGGGACAAGGGCAGGGGGCACTTTCGGTGTCAGGGAAGCAAGGGAGCAAAGAAAGGGTGTGCCTTGGGTGTGAGGGAGTAAGGGAACAAGGGCAGGGGGCACTTTGGGTGTTGGCAAGGCAAGGGAGAAAGGGCAAGGGGGAGATTTGCATGGAGGGGCAAGAGAGAGAGGGCAGGACACTTTGGGGCAAGGGAGCGAGGGCCGGGGGGGTGCTTTGGGTGTGTGTGGGGGGCATGGGAGCTATTAAAGCTGGGCACATTGGGTGTGATGAGGCAAGAGAGCGAGGGCAATGGAGAGAAGGCAGAGGAGTTCTTTGGGTATGGGGGCAAGAGACTGAGGGCAAGGGAGAGAGGGCAGGGGGCGCTTTGGGTTTGGGGGAGACAAGGGAGTGAGGGCAGGTGGTGCTTTTCATGTGGGGGCAGGGGAACAAGGATAGGGGGCGCTTTGGGTGTGGGTGGCAAGGGAGCATGGGCAGAGGGAGCTTTGTATTTAACAAAAAAACTGGATATTTCATATTAGAAAATGGCCAGTTTATCAGAAAAGTTAAGGTTCTTGCAAATTCAGTCATGCACTAAAAAGCATGGGGATTGCAAGTTAAGGCTCCCACCTTAACTTTTATGCCATGTTAGCAGTAAAGACATTGTACAGTCTTACAACTTAGGCTCCACACTTTCCTTTCATCTTCAGCCCCAGTTCTCTTCCTCTTTGCAGGTTGGGGGCAACACTGAAACTAGGGATAGGAGGGAGCAAGCTGGTCCCTCACTCCCTTCATTCCCTCTATTCTTTCATGTTGGTTGGGGAGAATGGGGCATCTGAGTAATGTCGCACAAACCTCCTTCTTACCCACTAGTCCCCACTGCCCTCCCAGAGCAAAGTGAAGTACAGTCATATAAAAATGTTTAATTTAAACTTTAAGTTGGCTATGCATTGAAAATAATTAAATAGAATGGCCATTGCATGGAATGGAGGCAACAGCAATGCCAATTTCTAAATAAATACTATTGTCATTCCAACATCAAATTAATTACCCTGTAATACCAGGGTAAAAAAAATATATTGGAATGACAGAGTAGATAGAGTTGGTGGTCGGGTGGCTCTATATGTAAAAAACAACATTGAGTCAAGTACAATTAAAATTTTAAAGGATGCAAACTGTTCGTTAGAACCTTTATGGATAGAAATTCCAGTTATAAAGGGGAAGAGTATCGCAGTAGGGCTATACTATCGTTCCCCTGACCAGGATAGAGAGACTGATAAAGCAATGCTAAAAGAGATTAGACAGGCTACAAAAGTCG
>QEPC01015343.1:1155388-1183767 GCA_003113815.1 Sphenodon punctatus | reverse complement strand
AGATGAACACTGTATTTCTCCCATTTGGCTTGTCTGTGAGGGGATTAGGGACTAGGGGGTTAGAGGGGCAACTTGGACCCTGGACTTCTGGGTTGTCTGTTACAAGGTTGAGAGCTGAGCAGGAGAGAGAAGAACAGACTAGGAACTAGGACTACTGAATTGCATGTGAAGGGAGTGAAGTCAGTAGGCTGCATTAGAGTGGGGTGGAGACGCTGGAAGCCAGGAGTCCCTAGTTCTCTGTTAAAGAGTTGGTACCAAGTAGATTAGATGGGGAGAAGGGGTGGGACCCAGCCAGGACTCCTATGTTCTCTCTTTCTTAAAGGAGGGGGGGTGAGGGACCAGCTCACACCCTCCTGTCTCCAGATTCAGTGTTGCCACCAACCTGCAAAGAGGAAGATGTTTGGGGCTGAAAGATGAAGGCAAAGTGTGGGTGCATGGAGTCTAAGTTGTAGTGAGCACAATATGTGAGACTGAACAATGTCTTTACTGCTAACTTGGCATGGAAGTTAAGGTGGGAGCCTTAACTTGCAATTTCTATGCGTTGTAGTGCATGATTGAATTTGCAAGAGCCTGAACTCTTTTTGTAAATTGGAGTTTTTTTGACCTTGGAATAGTTTTTGAATCTACTGCAAGGCCACAAAAAGCCTCTCTCTAAGTTGAAGACAACAATGGGTCTGGCCATGCAAGAGGTACCCACTGAGTAAGTCCCTGCAACCTTTTAGGCTTATGTCTTCTTGAAATGTCGACACCCCTTGTTAAATTGTTGCAAGAAGCACAAGTATGAGGCATCTGGGATGTGGAGATTAGGGTACAAGGTCAGGATCAAGTCTAGAAAATAAATTCAGAGAAGGAAAAACAAGAAGCAAGGCTGAGGAACAAGGGACTGGAGCAAAGACAGGACTGGGGTCAAGGCAGTGTAGAGGAAGGGCTGGAAACAAGGCACTGGAGATGACGAGAAACTAGAGCATGGCAAGTTGCAAGGACTCGGGAAGCGAGAACTCAGAAACAGGAAGAGAAGAGAGGGTTGTTCCACCCAGCTTCCTGCTGCAATCACCCAGGTTTATAGTCTCACTGGGAAGAGGTGTGGCAGAGACTGAATCAAGCTAGAGGGTATGTGGCAAGGGGAGATAGCGATGAGGTGGGTTAACAAGGTCTGGACCAAGGTGAGCCCAGGTGCTGTGGAGCCAAGCATTGCTCCAGGACCTCTGGTGATCTGGGATCAAGTCTCAGGTCCTGGCAACTCTAGCAACACAGTGACACCTACAAAAGTGTCCTTCAAAGTTTTCTGTACAAGCCCTGATCTCCACATCTCTGTAAGCCAGGGGTTCTCAAACTTTGTCATAGTTAAGCTATGAAAAAAACAACCAGGCCTCCCCATTGTAATTAGCATAACATTAAGATAACACAGATTAAGATAACATATTATTTTATATTGGGAAAATCCAAAGAAAACTAAGACCATCTTTAGAATGAACTTTAAATTAGCAACAAAACAGAGCCCTGGGTGTGTGGGGATCCCCAGTGCTGGTGCAGCTGTCACTGGCAGGCTCCTTCTCCCAAGCTGTGATGCTCAAACTCTCTCTCTCTCTCTCTCATACACATGCTCACACATACACTCACACACACGAAGGGGGACTCATACTCAGCCCCCGCCACACACAGAGAGGGGGAGGGGTTCATAGGCACAACACACACACATACACAGGAGGGGGGGACTCATAAAACACACACACAGGGGAGAGGGAAGGGGGTTTGCTCACAGCACACACACACACAGGGGGGAGGGAGTTCATACCTAAAATACACACACAAATGGGGAGGGAGGGAGCTCACCCACGGGGAAGGGCAGACATGGGGGTACACACACACACACACGGAGCAGGAGGGGCAGACACTCACAACACTCACTCAGCCTTGCCCCTGGACCAACACCTCCACCCTTCAAAAGCTGCAGCCTCGATCTGCCTGAAAAGAGGTCCCCACAACCCGGGTGGCTGTCCCCTTTCTGCTCCCACAGCAGTATTCACACCCAGCACTCTTCAGTTACTTGCCAACTTCTCAGGATCCTTGAGCTCCCCCTGCCTCCCCGCGCAGGTCCCGTGCAGCATGCGGGGAGGCTCCGTCTCCAGCTGTCATCTCCTGGCCTTGAACCTGCACCAATCAGCTGGCTGGCATAAGCCATTATTTTAAGCCCTGGCTGCACAGGTGCAGAAGTGTGGCTTGGTTGCTACGCTTCTGCACCTGTGCAGCCAGGGCTTAATGACCGGGGATAATGGTGTTGGTGGCAGCAACATAACTTTGGTGGTTGGGTGCAATGGGGGAGGGAGCCCAGGGGTGTGGGGGGTGGCCGCTTCAATGGTCTGGGTCCCCACAGAGGGGCAGACAACCAAAGGGGGCTGGAAAACAGGCTGACTGAGGGTTGCAAAACTGGGCTTATTTGGCCCTGATTCTGCTGCACCCTATCAAGTGACACTTGTAGGCCTGGGTCTTGCCCTAAGCCCAGGTCTGCAGAAGGCTCCAAGGCATGGAGGGCAGAGCAGCCAGCAGCTGAGGTTGTGAGGCCACACAGGAGGTCGGGGCTGGGACTATGTTAATGAGGGGTGGGGCTTGGGGCTGTCTCGCACACACCCACACCCACAGACACACCCCCAGGGAGGCACACTGCTGTAAACTAATCTCCTGCTATATAATATAGCATGGGAAAGATAAATGTGGCCTTTGAGATTTCAGAACTATTTCTGAAAGGTAAATATTGAAATGGTCTTCTTTTCCTAAAATAGTCAATGATTTCAACGGAATTATATGAAGCAGAATTTCAGTGTGGAGGCAGGGGGAAAACAGCTTATGAGAGTAAAGAGGGAGAGAATTAGACATTATTTGGGAATTTGTAGATGCTTTCTTGATCTTTTCAGCATCTCTTCATATACTGATCTTTACTAGGCATTGGAGAACAAATGTATTTTCGGATTAATTCCAGATTCGGATTACTTTTTTATTTATTTATTTGTTACAGGTCCAAATTTATAGATTCAAATTTTCCCTTTGAAGTCCATGGGAAATTGATCTGTACTACCATCCCTAGCCCCCCAGGACAGCGGGTCTGACCTCCCCTACCCTCATTCTGTGGGGCCCCGGATTGGTACTTACTGGCCTCAATGGGCATGATTGAAACGCCACTGCTGCTGCACAGCTAGCTCCCTGCTCCATATTGCATATGTACAAAATGACCACCAGTGTTGTTTTGTGCATGCAACTAATGGATGTCACCCTTAAGAAACTGGCAGCAGCATCGTTTTGGCCACCACCCTTCTTGTTAAGGGTGGTGGCCATTTTGCCCATGCATGATCTGTATCAGAGAGCACGCATGGCAAGGGAGCTTGGTGGAGCTCCTGCAGAAGCAGCAGTGCTTTAATCAAGCCTTCCAAGGTCGGTAAGCTAAGCACTACTCTGGGAATGGGCATGTGGGGAAATCCAGATATGTAAATTTGGATACGTAACTGGCAAAGCAATGTTGCTGTTCGGTATGGGTTAATCCATAATGGCCCATTATGGACAGTTACTGATTAATCCAAATCTGTAATGCCCATCCCAAATATTTAATGCTTCTCTTATGNGATTAATCCAAATCTGTAATGCCCATCCCAAATATTTAATGCTTCTCTTATGTCTCCTATGCCAATAATGTGTACCTGAGTTCTCGCATCCTCATGAATGTTGCATCCCTTGTCTCTCCCTCTGTTCCCCCTTCCCTGTCTCCCCTCCCCCCATCTTTAGATTGTAAACTCTCGGGCAGGGACCGTGTCTATCTTATTTTCTGTAAAGCACCAGGTACATCGCTGGCGCTATATAAATGCTTATTATTATTATTATTATTATTAATAATAATAATAATAATAATAATAATAATAATAATGTCTTTCCCTATGCCTGAAACTCTTTCCCCAAACATGTATGCTTTGTGCCTTGGGCTTAGTTTAGTTACAAGGGGAGGAAGAAGATCCTCAAGGAGAAGACAGTATAAGGAGGAGCATTAGAGAGGAGCATCCTAATAATCTTCCACTTCTATCAGGATTTTCCTAGCACATAGATTGCTCTCTGATGCTCCTCCTTATACTGTCTTCTCCTTGAGGATCTCCTTCCTCCCCTTGTAACTAAGCTAAGCCCATGGACCTGATACTTCTCAGCTTGATCAATCCCTATCTCTCCCTATGTTCTACTCCCCCTTCTCTTTTTTTTCATCCTAGAATGCAAGACCCCAGGGCAGGAATCTGTCTCTAATTATGATTGGTCAGCAGCACATTTCTGGCACTTTGTAAACAATAATGGGTAATTTCAGACATGACGAGCCTGGAGCCCTGCCATGCTCAATCACAGACTGGGATCTGTTTCAGACTCGCCATGCTCAATCATGGACTGGGATCCATTTTGGATATGTTTTGGATCCTGGTCAGGGATCAGTCCAGCCGTCCATCAGAGGTACCGGCTTGATTCCTACAGGGGATTGGGGAGGGGCGGGGCTGCATGGCGCAACATGCGGCCGCTCAGCCCCACCCCCCATGCTCCCCTGGCCGCCCACCTTTGGGGAGAAAGTGGGAGCCGCTGCCAATCTGGCTGCTGTGCCCAATCCAGCATCGTGATCTGGGCCACGATCCGGGATCGGCCAACCTAAGAGACGTTACATTTGGCCGATCCCGGATCGTGGTCCAGCTAATCACGTTTCTGGAACTCTAGGCAGCTGGAGGTCCAGAAGCGTGGTCATTGTGATTCCCGCCGGAGGTTCACTGTGGTGAATATCTGGCAAAATGCACAATAGACATTACAGGACAAACGGCCAACACTGGGGATTCACTGTGGTTGACCGTGGTCTCATAACATCTGAAATTACCCAATATCAAACTGAAATGTCAAACTATTTTAGAATTCTGCTGTGTCCCCCCCTCCCCCACCTCAATGCTTTAAAAAAGCAATCCTAACTAATTGGTGTTTGATAGTAACAATTTGTTCTGGTTTAAATAGTATTCTCAGAATAAAAAAAACTGGTGTATTTTGACTTTGGCTTTGTGACAAGAGTCAGTCTATGAAAATATGCTAAGCAAATGAAGTGAAATACTACTCCACTGAAGTCAGTGACAGCGTTGTCATTGACTTTAGTGTAGCTGTCATCCCCATGGAATATTTGTACAATACTTGTAACTGATAATCAGGCTTTAAAACTGATCAACCAAATACCCTGTATTGCCATTATGCAAACTCCATGGGGGCCACAGCCTTGCTGGTTGTAAATTGGCATAACTTCACTGAGCCCAGTAAAACTACACAAATGTAGGCTAGGCAAGAAACTGCCCTGTGATATTATCTACAATGAATAAATATAATTTCAAATAGAGATTTATAACATTACATGAATATTATAGTCCCTGAAAAGGTATGCTTGATGCTGAATAGGGATGGGCGAATGTGGTTCGGAAGTTCGGAGTTTGGCCTGAGTTTGACCTGTTCAGATGACTGAACTCGAACCCGAATCAGAACACGAACTGACTGAACCGAACTCAATTCTGAATGTCGAAATTACCGAAGAGTTCGGTCAGTTCTGATCGCGTTCGGATGAGTTTGGGTGGCAAAAAAAGGGTCACTGGAAGGTCAAACATGACAGGGAGGGGTAGTCAGCTGAGGAGCAGACTTCCAGGCACCAGGGGTGGAGAGACTTGCAAGAAACAAAACTATCTGCCTCTTCTCTTCCCAGCACCTTCTGAGCTAGTCACTGTTCCTGAACAGCAGGCGTTTCAGAAGGCTCCCTCTCCCAGCATTTCCCAGCTCCCCAATTCATTGCAATACTCCTCCCATTTCACCCATCCAACCCATCTACCCCCATATTATCATTCATTTATTTAGCTTAGCTTAGATAGATTTAGTGGGGTTTTTTTGTTTTTACCCCTCTCTGTGTTCCCTGTGTTCAATCTTTCTTCCTTCCTCCCTCCCCCCTCCATTGAATCCTTTCCCTCTCCCATATATTCCATCACAGCTTCCATTCCCTTCCCCTGTTTTTTCATTTAGAGTAGGATTATTGGATTGATTTAAGTTTCATTTCAGTTTTNGATTTAGTTTTAGTGTTTGTAGGAGTAGGCCTGTGTACTTATTAGATAATCCATTTAGTTCATAGCATTTAGAATAGTTAATAGCAGTTAGATTTAGTGTAGATAGATAGATATAATATTAGAAAAAAAATTAAATAAAAAACCCCAAAAAAAACAAAAAACCAAATAAAAAAACCAAAAAAGAATATAAAACCAAATAAAGAACAAAAAAAAATATAACTCCCCACAAAAAAACTCCATATAAAAACATTTCCCGAACGGCCAAACCCAAACCGAATGGCCGAACCCGAATACGATGAGCGAACTGAACGGCCGAACTGAACGCAATCGAACTGAACGCAGCCGAACTGAATGGCCGAACCCGAACCGCGATCTGTTCTCCCATCCCTAATGCTGAATATGTGTATTTGACCAAAATGGTGCTTCATAAGCTTAGATTTCACCCACTCTTGCACTCACATAATGTGAGTACCTGTTCGGGACTGTAGACCAGTTGTCAACATCAGTAATGGATCCAGGATGTTTCATGTGGATACTTGAGAGGTATGTTCACAATCATGTGGTTCTTTATCCCCCCCTCCCCCAATATATTCAGAAACTGCCATAATCCTTATTTACAGTGGTACTGTTGTATAACTGGATTCTGATTTACTCTAAGAAGTCCTTTTTGAGTGTTTGGTAGGGCTGAAATGAGATTTCACCAAAACAAGAAACCTCATTTAAATCCTGGTTCCTGATACCATCTGTGTCAAATTAAGAACCTCTCAGTACACAGTCATTAGGGCAGCCATGGTGTGACAGCTTGCAGGACTGGGACCCAAAAGGTTACATCCTTTCAGGATTGGGGTGCCAAAGGTTAAGTCATTGAAGGTTCAAGACTCAAAATGTAAGTGACCATTCTTACAGGATTGGAGCCAAAAAGGATAAGTCCAGAGGGTCAATAACCCAAAAGTGTGTGCAGTACCTGGGAGTAACCCAACCAAAGGCTTGAAAAAAGCAGGGGTCAAGTCCATCTGGGAGGATTGCACCTTTCTTGGGAGAATCCAGCCAAAGTCTAGAGCAAAGCAGGGTTTGATCCAGGAAGTCCATCTAAGAGGATCCACCATTCTAGGGAGAAACTAGCCAAAGTCTCGTGTTTAGCCATTAGGTTTTCATCTCCACAGCCCCAGGGCTGCATGCAGGGCACATACAGGACATGGGACCAGCCCATGGCAGCCTCGTTCAACTTTGAAAAATAATGGACAATGGTCAAAAAACAGTAGGAAAGTTGGTACATTTCCATGTCACGCAAATCTCAGTGAATATCCTGATTTTACATTGTTTATGTCCTCAAATTTGTAAACTCAGTTGAGGAAAGTTGTCCCCTGTACTAAATTATTGACAAGAAAAAGTTTTATTACTACCCTGCAATAACATTTAACTTTTGACTTTGACAGGAGCTGTGTCTGGGAAACTTCAGTGGAGACTTTAGGAGTAGATCCCCTGTGTCCAAAGTCTGTGTCTGAATATAGGGAAACAACCAATATCTAATAACTTTTGTAACGTATGTGTTGCACGGTCCACTAGGGATGTGTGAAGAGGTTGCGGTTTGGGTTTGGCTGTTCAGTTCGGTTCAGTTTGTGTGTTCAGTTCAGGAATTCGGGGCGTTCACTGAGTTCGGGTTCGGCCGTTCGGTTCGGTTGTGTTCGGTTTGGTTTGGGCATTTGGAAAAAGTATCACAAGAATGCATGATCTTGCTGGAAACCGGAAATTCGAGTACGTGTGGAGCTGTGTTGCGAGAGAGTATGTGTTTGTCTGGGTGGCTGTTCGGTTCGTGTGTTTTGGCTGTTTGTGTTTGGTTTGGTTTGGCTGTGTTGTTTGTCTGGTTGGTGAGTGTTGGTGTGTGGTGGATGACTGTGTGTGGTGGTTTTGGTTGGCTTGGCTGTGTTTTGTTTTTTTAATGAAGAAGGCTGTTGTGCTGATGCCATGACTGGGGGCCAATGTGGTGCTCTCAGAGGAGGAAGAGGTGGTTGCCCCTGGACCTTTGGTGGTGGTGGCCAGCTCCTCGGATGAGGAGCAAGCGGCGGGCACAGGAGGTGCTTCCAGGTTTGTAAACTTTTTTTTTACTTTGAGGAGAAGAAAGGTTCTATCCATTAAAGAAAGCTCACTGATGTGCAGGTGGGTGCGTGGGTGATGGGCATCAGTCAGGCACAAACAGTGGGCATCATTGGGGAGCAGTGGATGTCTGCCACAGAGAGAGAGGGTACTGTAGTATGGGGAGGCTCTTCCAGCAGTCAGGCATGAGCATGAGCAGCACTCCCACCCAAACATGTGCCAGGCTAGCAAGGGTTTCCACTCTCCAGTTGCCATCCCATTCCCTACGCACCCCCAAAGAAGGGCAGGATTTGCACGTGCCAGCCAGGGCCTTTCTAGTTGCAATCCCTAGCATCCCCTAGCACCCCAAGGAGGGCAGGATTTTCATGTGCCAGCCAGGGCCTTTCTAGTTGCAATTCCTAGCATCCCCTGACAGTGGGTTGCCAGGGTACAGAACCCTTGGCACAGACAGCATATAGGTCAGGCCTGGGGGTCATTGGAACCAGCAGACATTGGTTGCCAGGGTACAGAACCCTTGGCACAGACAGCATATAGGCCTGGTCTGGGGGCCATTGGCACCAGCAGACATTGGTTGCCAGGGTATAGAACACTTTGGCGTAGACAGCATATAGTCCTGGGGGCCATTGGCACTAGCAGCAGAAGACAGTGGGTTGCCAGGGTACTGAACCCTTGGCACAGATAGCATATAGGCCTGACCTGAGGACCATTGGCACCAGCAGACATTGGTTTCCAGGGTACAGAACCATTGGAATGACAGTATTTAGGCTTGGGAGCCATTGGCACCAGCAGATATTGGTTCCCAGGGTACAGAACCCTTGGCACAGACAGCATATAGGCCTGGGGGCCACTGGCACTAGCAGCAGCAGACAGTGGGTTGCCAGGGTACAGAATCCTTGGCACAGGCAGTATATAAGCCTGGGGGCCATTGGCACTAGCAGCAGCAGACAGTGGGTTGCCAGGGTACAGAACCCTTGGCACAGACAGCATATAGGCCTGGGAGACATTAGCACTAGTAGCAGCTGACAGTGGGTTGCCAGGGTTCAGAACCCTTGGCACAGATAGCATATAGGCCAGGGGGCCATTGGCAGTGGCACTAGCAGCAGCAGACAGAGGGTTGCCAGGGTACAGAACCCTTGGCACAGAGGACATATAGGTCTGGTCTGGGGGCCATTGGCACCAGAAGACATTGGTTGCCAAGGTACAGAACCCTTGGCACAGATGGCATATAGGTCTGGCCTGGGGGTCATTGGCACCAGCAGAAAGTGGGTTGCCAGGGTACAGAAACCTTGGCACAGATAGCATATAAGCCTGGGGGCCATTGGCACTAGCAGCAGCAGACATTGGTTTCTGGGGCAGGCAGTCAGGTGACATGTCATGAGCGGCAGTCAGGCAGACTAAGGAAAGGTTTGAGCTTTGCAACTTGGACGGGTGGACGGGCAGGTAGGCAGCGTGACATGAGAGGCAGTAGGGCAGGTGGGCTTGGGCAGGCTTTGAGCTAGGCAACCTTGGTGGGCAGACAGGCACCTTGGCATGGGAGGCAGGAAGGCAGACTGAGGCATGCTTTGAGCTTGACGGCAAGCTGGTCATGAAACAGACAGCATGGCATGAGAGGCAGTAGGGCAGGCAAGCTGGGACATTGACAGCAGGGCACTCAGATAGGCTATCAAAGACTGTGCAGTGCGTGTGACACTGCACCATCACTCCTTGTCCAGGGTCAGCTCAGGGAATCCCAGCGGCGGAAGTTTCACCTTTAGGAACAACAACTGCTCCACCAACTTGGCCCCCAGTCTCAGGTGGTGCGGGGAGCAAATGTCCCCTGCCACAGAGAACACCCGTTCACTTGGGACACTGGTTGGTGGGCAGGACACTACACCCTTGACCAGTTTCGACAGGGTCGGCCACACATTGGCCTTGCTGGCCCAGTAGGCAAAGGGATTGCTGCTGGAATCAATGCATGGTTCCTCCTCCAGGTAGGTATCCACTGCTGCTGAGGCATCATCATACTCCCTCTGGTAGCTTTGGGTGGGCACCACCTGCCCCACTGCCCTCAGCCACACTGCTTGCCCTTTTGTGCTGGGTTCCATTCTCCCCAGAGTGGCCTGCACACAGGAGGAGCTGCTGGCACTAGTAGGGGTCCTGCTGCTGCTGCTCATCATACTACTGGTGCTGCTGCTACCACTAGGACTGGGGTCAGGGATAAACCCAGATGGCTGGAAGGGGTTGCTGATCCCACTCCCACCATCCCTAGGGGCATCCTGATGCATGGCACGCTCTGCCTGCCGGACCTTCTGCACCAGCACACCCTTCCGGAGGCCATAGACTGCTGTCTCAAGTGGCATGCTGCTCTTGATCCTGGGGTCCAGCATGGTTGCCAGAACTATTCCTCCCAGCGCATGAGCTCATCAAAGCGCGCAATGCCCGCCTTCAGCTTCCGTGCCAGATCAAGCACCTCATTGGAGATCTTCCTGCCCATAGGGCCACAATCCCGCCCCCCAAGAATCTCATCCAGGCTCCGGTGGAGACTATGGACCATCGGGGTCACCTGGCTGAGGGTGGCGGTGGAGCTGCTCACGGTCTCCATTACGGCTAAGAACGATCTCAGGATGAAGACTTTGTGAGCGAGAATCTCCCATTCCTCCCTGTTGTACCCTGGAGGTGCCTCAGTGTCTGTCTCCAGTTCCACCTGATGCAGGGTGGCTTTATGCTCAAGAAGCCGCTCGAGCATCAGGAAGATGGAATTTCACCTGGTGTAGACATCCTGGATGAGCTGGTGCACTGGCGACCCTTGCTTGGCCTGCTTCTCCTGGAGGAGCTTGCTGCCCTTCACACTCCTATTGAAGAACCCCGCCAGCTTCCTCCTCTGGTCAACCAGGGGACATAAGAGTCCCTGGCCCAATCCCCTTCTCCCCCAAGCCCAGAGCGTCTTTCACCACAAGATGGAGGGTGTGTATGGCGCAAGGGATGCTTGTGAAGCTCCCATCATGGACAGCCTTGAGTATATTGTCCACATTGTCTGTGACCACACACCCCTTGGTGAAGGCCTTGCCTGGCGTGACCCATTCCCTCACCATGGTGTCCAGGGCTGCCTTGAGGTTCCTTGAGGTGTGGGAACTGTCCATTACTTAATCCTGAAGCAGGGCCCACCTATACCCTGCTTCAGGATGCCTCCTGCCACAGCCAAGTACTACCTCTGGGTCCTGCCACCAGTGTGCAGTCACTGTCAGGTAGGCATGCTGAGCATTCTTGGAGGACCACAGGTTGGTGGTGAAGTGGACCATGCCCCCCCCTGCCAGCTGCTTCCTCACCCACTCCTTCAAAGCCCTGTACAGCTGTGGCACCACAGTCTGACTCAGGGTGGAGCGGGAAGGCATCTTAAACTGGGGGACCAGGAATCCAATCAGCTGCTGGAAGCCCTTGTCCTCTACAATAGAGAAGGGCTGCCCATCCAGCGCAATCATCTCGGCCAACAGGCACTTGGATTTCTCCTGAAAGTATCTACGCCACCCTCCAACACCCGATGGCCTTGGCAGCTGCCCCCACCCCATCTCCTCTATGGTGGACTGACGCTACTGCTGGCAAAGTGCCTGCTTCTGTTCTGCCCCCATACTGCTCCTGCTGGTAGAAACAGCAGCAGTTGGTTTGGGACGCTTACCCGCTGAAGGATCCAGGCAACTGTCCGCTACTGCAGTTGGGAACCCACTGGCATCCGCTTCCCCTGCCTTCCAGCTAAGCATCAGAGTACTGTGGCATGCCTTGAGGTGCCTCGCCGTTGCAGTTGTCTCAAGGTTGGCGAGCATCTGCCCACGCTTCACCAGCTTATGCACAATGTGCACTGCACCTCTCTGGGATCATCTGCCTGCACCAGCTTAAAATGTTCCCACACTGAGGATTATTCCCCCCCTCCTGGATTCTGGCCCGCCCCAGCTGACGCAATGCTGCCAGCGCTGCTGGGAGGGGGAGAACTTGGTGGTACTGGTGACACAGCTCTGGGAGGAGGCTCAGCCATCACTTCAGCTGCATACATCTCCTCTGCGGCACTAGTGTCTGCCTCTTCCTCACTGTCCCCGATCATGGTGATGTCCCATGAAGAGGATTACTGGGACCCTGAGGCTAGTCTGCCTGTGCCCGCCATGCTGATGGCACTCTCCCTTTCCCCCCTCTACAGTTGCTAGTGCTGCTGCTGCTATTTCTCTCCCTACTGACATTGCCCGGGGATCGGGCCATGCCTCAAGCAGCTGGGGTGGGATCCACCAGCTCTTGACTGCTGGGGATCACCTTGACAGTGGGGGACATTGGCGGCCCTGTAGGAATATCACAAGCAGCCGCAGCACCTGATCCAGCACCACCACCAGCAGAGACAGATGCAGCCTCAAGTCCTGCAGAACTTCCAGTGCCCTGCGTGGCAGTGGAGGAGGGCACTGCCAGGAGGCGACACTGAGCCGCTGAAGCCTGTGGCCCTAAAGCAGGCCTGCTGAGTTTGGGGCGTGGTGATGTGCTAGAGCTACTACTGCTGCTGCTTCCACTCCCCTGGCACGGCCCCTTCCACCTCTGGCACATGCCCCATTGCATCCCCTATGGGAAGAAGACCGTTCTCGTCTTCCCTTCTCAATTTCTCCCTCCAAAATAATGTTTTTATATATGTTTTTTTATTTTTTAAATTTTTTAATTAAAATTTTTATTCTAATATTATATATCTATCTACACTAAATCTAACTGCTATAACTATTCTAAATGTTATCAACTAAATGGATTATCTGTCTAATAAGTACAAAAACCTCCTCCTACAAACACTAAAAAAATCTCTAAACACTATCTATCTATCTATCTATCTATCTATCTATCTATCTATGGGATGGGGGGAACACATAGCGAGAAGGAAAGGATTCAATGGAGGGGGGAGGGAGGAAGGGAGATTGAACACAGGGAACACAGGGAAGGGTAAAAACAAAAAATAACACCTAAATCTATCTAATATAATCTAAATAAATGATAATATGGAGGTAAATGTGTTGGATGGGTGAAAAAGGAGGAGGATGGCAATGGATTAGGAACAGCAAGGAACAAAAACTGCAGGGAGAGGGGGCCTTATGAAATGCCTGCTGTTCAGGAACAGTGAGTAGCTCAGAAGGTGTTGGAAAGGGGGGAGGCCAATGAGTTTTGTTTCTTGCTGCGCCCGCCTCACCACAAGCCTCATTGGCTCCATGCAGCCTAGCCCGTGACCAATCGCAGACTGCGAAGCCAGTGGTCTGAGGTGAAAAGGGATAGTGATTGGGCAGGCTGACTGCTAGTCCAAGTGTCTCCACCCCTCGTGCCTGGAAGTCTGCTCCTCAGCTGACTCCCCCTCCATTTTACGTTTTGCCTTCCTGTGACACATTTTTGCAACCCGAACTCAACCGAACACGATTCCAACTGACCAAACTGTTTGGTTGCTTTGGCGTTTGGACTAGAGTTCAGTTCGGTCAGTTTGGGTTCAGTTTCGGTTGTCTGAACTGGCCGAGTTCAGACCGAACTCCGAAATTCTGAACCGCGTTCGCCCATCCCTATGGTCCACCTTCACATAAAGACCTAGGATTTATGGGGGAAGGAAAATGAATCATAATATAAAGCTATTCAAAATTTTTCTACCTATAAAGCATTTCTTGAAAATGCCAGCTCTAATCTTGCCATCTCTACCCAAGTCTCTAAATACTTTGGTTTACAGCTGGAATTCTGCCAGTAAGACTTCAGGGAATGTATTTCTCCTATCAAAGGGATGTATTTATAAGAATGCAGATTACAGGGCCAAAGAAGATATACTCATGAATAAGCATGAAATCTCTAAGCCAAGTGGGAACAGAGTGCTAAATGTAGAAATAAAATTCATTTCTGCAGTTTTACCCTAAACAAAGAGGCATTTTTTAAAATCAAGATTTGCAGATTATCAAGTCATATTATGTTTGTCATTTAATGCAAAATTCCCATTCACACCGATGATTTGGCAATAACCACATAACTGAGGCAGGTTTATTTTATTTTTTCATGTCATTTAACTTAAGCTTGAGCATTGTTCAAAGGCAATGTAAGACCTTTATTTGGCCAGGTGTTTAGCAGGTGGGGATAGAAGGTGCATGCATGTCATTTTCAAAAATTGTCATTTTTGTTATTGTTATTGCAATAACAAAAACAACAATTGATAACGACAATGACAATCGTTTTCATTATTGTTATTATTAATGCTGTGGCAGTTGGGTTTTGGAGGGAAAATGTGGAGGGGGGAGGAAGGAGCAGACATTTCAGAGCCCTAAACAGTGTTGAACTCTTGAACTGTCCCTGTGGGGGAGTAGGGGCGAGCAGCTCAGCAGTATCTAATGGATGCATTGCTGGCCAATGAGCTCCGTAAGCAGGTCCCAGCAGTCTCATTGCACTTTGTGATTGCTCATTGCCTGCTGCCTCCCACAACCAATCGGGGGGTTCTGGGAGACGGCACTGCAATCCTTTATAATGGGAGGGCCAGACTTTTTCTCTCTGTTCAGTGAGAGCTCTGCTTGTCAGGTTGCGTTTGCAGAACTGTGGTGCTTGCACACAAAAAGATCCTCCCTAGCCCTCATTGTATTACCACCAATACCTTTCCTTCCTCATACCCTACATTTTAACTTCTCCCTTTCCCTGCCCACAAAAAAAATCCTCCCTAACTCTCATTGTATTACCACCAATACCTTTCCTTCCTCATACCCTACATTTTAACTTCTCCCTTTCCCTGCCCTTCTCCCCAGTGTTCATTATATATAGATAGGTAGTATAGATTAGATATACATATATATTATAGACATATAGATTAAAATAGTTATATAGATATTTGATTAGATAATAGATGTTTTTCATTTTCCCTTTCCCTGTCTCCCTTAGATTTAGATAAATATTATTTGTGTACATATATATATAGAGCGATTAGATATAGGTATTTAGGGTAGTCTGTTTTATTATATAAAATCAATACTGATAATGATACCAATACCAAAAACAAAATCTTCTTTTGAAATGATACCAATACCAATAATGACAATGATAACAAAAATGACATTGTTGTTAATAACGACAATGAAAATGACATTTTTACGTAACAAAAATGATAAAAAATGAAAACAACATGGGGGCCTGGTGCACACCCCTAATAGAATCCAATGAATTGTTTTTAGATAATTTTATATTTGTATATAGTATAAATATTTAAGGGATTTATTTTATATGGTTTAGGTTACCTAAAGCTGAAAAGAGTAACCACTACTATCTGGTGTCTGGTCTGGAAAGATATCATGGTATCTGCAGTATTGGGTAACTGGTCAGAAGTCGTTTGATATCCAGTTTAGTATTGGGCTGGTATCTGTTAAATGGATTACTGTTTATTGCATAACTTTTTACCATATTACCTGTTACCTTTGACTTTTTTTTCCCGACTCCCTCTTTCTGGACTTGTTTAGTTAAACGGTAACTCAGCAAATGTTAATATTGTGTATTCGAGTTTGACGCTCAACCTCTGCAGTTACCAGATAGTTACAGGGTAAGTTATAGCCAAGCTATCTGGAATACCTGCTATTAACCACAGATAATTTTTTCGTTATCTGTTTTAACTCTAAAGTTATCCACTGTGATCTTTGGGGGAAAAGGGGGTGTAAAATATAAGTGAGTGAATAAATCATGTAGACACTGTTCAGTTTTTGTTGTAATAACACTTGACAACAGTGGATGATGGGAAATTAGAGTTTTAGCAATAATAATTTCTCATGTGGTCTCAGGTATAGCATAGTTTTAGGCATATACTTAAACTTCGAGCATGTATTTAGTGTTGATAATCTCCTGGGACTGCTTTCATGTTTAAAATTAGTCACATGCTTCAGAATTTTGCTGGAGAGAGGTCTAAAGGCTGTTGTCCTGGTCGACAATTAGCACTAAAGAAGAATATTTAAGTAATAGTTACTATATTTATGAAACTCAGCAGCAACTGGGAGAGGTGAGAGAGAGAATGGGTAGTAGTTCACAGAAAGAGTAGGAAAAATGAATACTATTTCCTCTACTTTTTAATTTTCAAAGTGAGTAGGCTGAGATTATTTTATTTTGGGCAACTGAAATTACAATCCTCATTCCTCCCTCACACAGTAGGACAGATCCAAAAAGGTATAGCAATGGCTTTCTGACCAGCTGGGTAACCCATCCGCATGAAGTGATATATTTTCCCTGAAAATAAAATGTACAGAACGTTATCTTCAAAGGTAAAAGGTCCCACAATAAGGGCAGAATCTTACAAAACTCCACTGACTTGTTTGGGGTTAAATCAAAGTAAAGCAAAGATACATTCACATAATCACTTCCTATAAACTTTGAAGAAGCTTTTGATTCTTATCCAAATCTCAAAACCTTTGGATTTTTTCCTCCACTAGTTAAAACATACCAATATATTTTATTTTGCACTCCATTTGTTTTGGGTTTTTTGCAATATTATTAGTGTATGCTTCAGTGCACTTAATTAAGTAGAACAATTACATTTGATGGGTAAAAGAACAAGAGGTGAATAGGGCAGTTTAAGTTTATCATGGTGATGACAGGAGCTATTTTCTCATTCGACAGGAGACAAAAATGTAATATACGTTGATGTAAATCACAGCAGAGAAATACCAGCAGGGCACAAGGCCTAAAAGTACTTTTGAAATGAATGGAAATAACCTCCCAAGCTGTTCTTTTCCTTCTATTTTCATTTGGGTTTGGGGGAAAGGGCAGAAGTGAGACAACATGAAGCACTGAAAGGGAGAAGAGAAAACTAACTAGCAGAAGTGATGAAACACTTCAAGCTGTCACCTTGTTCATGTAACCCCCTTCCACGGCTTAATTTGTGGAAGGTTGTGCCAGGGCTCAGCTCTGGCACTTAAGGGAGGGTGAAGCCCTGGGAAATTTGCATCCCAAAATGTGAAAGACCAGGCAAAGGCCAATATTGACCATTTCAGAGTTGAAAATGATGGCCAGAGAAAATCCAGATGATTCATTTGTCTTTCATTAATGACTTCTTTATCCCAAGCGTGCTGGTTGCCTTATAGATTAAATCACGAATACTCCTGTTTTTCATTTGTCTGTAAGAGAGGTCAGTTAGTCCAGCAGTTGGGTTGTTAGCTGGACAATAGGCTACGTTTCCCTGTTCTCTGAACAGTTATAGGCTGGGAGGTTTGGCTTCTGGCCCAGGCTTGAGTTCTGGCACTTCATTTTTAATAAAGTAAGAACTGTCTCCTTCTGAGACTAGAGACTTGACAGACCGGATGAGTGGGACACCATAGTGATGAGAGTTAAAATGACATACAGTGTCAAATACTGCTGTTGTAGAAAATGGCTGATTCACCACTTTCTCAAGGATGTGAAAACTTACCAGTTTTCCTGATGATTCATTTGGGTTCCTGTTTGGGAAAGCCTTTTGGTTTTCTTGTGTATCCATACAAGCAGTACCTTGGATACATTCATACCAGCGGCACCGTTGTTGCTTCTAGAGTTGATGAAAGTGATGAAAAATTGCTATCAGAAATACTGAATCCATCATGTGGATGAAACTCATTCCGAACAAGTACATTTATGAGAAAAAAAATAATAAGCAAGGTTCCTGAAAAGACAAAAATTTCTGTCAATTCAGGAACAGCGTCTCCATTTCAGCACTATCTGTGGCTCCAATTGATGTATCATATGCTTTGATGTATGGGTTCTTTGAAATATATTAAAGTCTCAAGATTGGGTAACACAAGCCCAAACTGTTGGAACAACTAATATACCTACTGCTCTACAGCCATTCTGGACTTTGGTGCACATGTGACATGGGAAGCACATGTGGAAAGTCATTCAGTGAGGGAAATAGCAGAAGTAAGTGGTGGCTTCTTTTGCCAGCTACAAGTGCCAGGAGGCAGACAAGAAAGAGCATGAATGGAAGGAGCTAAAAGAGGCAATACTATTTGGGGTGTTATGAAGAAGGATGTAATCAATGGGGAGTGGGATGGGGGAGTAAATGAAAGAGGATGTGGTTCAAATCAAATCAAATTTTATTAAAGCTTGACCACAGGTCATTGCTTACAGTAAACACCACAGATACACACATAAATCATATTAACCACAAACACCACAGAAATCTCATTACAAGTAAAATTATTCACTCTAGCTATCAAATGGCCAAAGTCTGTCCAGTAACTACCCAAGCGTCATAACTCCATATCACATCCAAGGATTTTATGCGCCAAAGTTCCCCTCAATATTCATTTGTTCTCCTGACCAAAATCGTAATTGTAAATACATGGTGAGTATACAAACAGTTATGTTAATTCATATAATTCACAAATAACCTGCCCCATGGAAGTACCCGCTCAGGGTATAGTCACCTCCATGGGCATAAGATAAAACCACACAGACATCATGGGATCGCTATAGCATTTTGTACACTTGACATCAATTTCCCAGTGATCTTAGACCATATTAACTTGTAGGAAAAAATTTATATTCTAGGAATAACTTGCGATCGTGGAAGGCCTGTTTTAAAAATTGCACCGTCTTAATGGAATTATCAGGTACATTCACAAGGTACGCAAGAAGATCCCTATCCGACCGACCCGGTAGTTCTCTCAACATGGGGGAGATATACCTGTCCCTTATTTTATCATAAAGGTGGCAGTATAGAAGTACATGTTGGGTTGTTTCCGTAGCATTCTGCTCAAATGGGCATACACGTTCTCCGTAAGGCATTCCTGTCATTCTCCCCTCCATAATCTTAGTGGGGAGGGCATTCAAACGGGCACACATAAGGAGATATCTCCCATATGCTGACATAGGTGTCATAATGTATGGTGCCATCTCTCCTCTTGTGGGTAACCAATAAAGGTATTCCTTCAAGTGGGCATGTTCCCTTAGAGCTGCTATCTCTGTTTGATGTTCGATGTCCCCCAAGCGGGATTGGGCTATAGCCTTAGCCGCAACCGGGTCTTTATCCCGAAAATATGCAGGTCCAAAGCCCATTTTTTGGAAATGCAGTTCCATTGCAGTTATCCATGAGCTTTTAAAGGAATCTTTTTTCAAAAAAGGTATTAGCCCAATTTGAGTGTTACTACCAACTTTCAACCATAAATTCTGGGCCATTAACCATGCAGAATAACAAAAGCTAAACTGCCCGGTCTCTAATCTAATTGCTACGTTTGGGATACTGCACGGAGCTCTCATTATACTGCGTAGGAACTTAGACTGAGTGACATTTATATTGATTGGTACCAGAGGAACCCATAATTCTGCTCCATATAATAGCTTAGCTTTCGTTTTGCTATTAAAAACTTTTATTGCCAAATCAGGTCTACCACCTCCCCCTTTAGCGAAATATTTCCGTATTGCCAAGGCAGAGGCGTTAACTGATGGTAATTGCAGTCTGTAATGCTCTCTCCATGTGCCTGAAGCATGGAAATTAAGGCCCAGATATTTAAATGTTCTAACTTGTGCTAGGGTATGCCCATTCATATTCCAATTATATATCTTCTTTTCCTTGGAGAAGACCACCACTTTAGACTTATCATAATTGATCGTTAAGTAATTCTGTGCACAGTATTCGGCAAAGGCCTTTAGCTGACGTATTAAGCCGATCCTATTCTGTGCCATTAGTGCCAAATCATCGGCATATAATAAGCAACCAATTGGCCTAGTTTCCAGTTTGGGAGGAAAAAATTCATGTCTGGTAACCGCTGCTACTACATCATTTATATATAAATTGAACAAGGCAGGGGCCAAGATGCACCCCTGCCTTACTCCCAAGGTTGTTCTTATAAACTCTGTTATATGTCCCAACATATCCAGCTTAACAGCAGTCAGGGATTGGTCATATAGTTTCTGGATTAACATCAGCAGCCTGTTATCAATTTCAAGATTCCTTAACTTACCCCATAGGCATTCTCTGTTCACTGAATCAAACGCGGATTTCAAGTCCAGGAAGGCCACAAAGAATTTGCCATTTCGTTCTCTGTACTTTTCTATCAAATGGTATAATATCAGGCATTGTTCTATTGTGGACCTCCCTGTCTGAAATCCTGCCTGTTCTGGGGCCATGATGTCCTTTTGTTTTATCCAATCTCCCAATTTCTTGGCCAGAAATCTTGCATATATCTTGGCCACCACACTTAACAGACTTATCAATCTATAATTATTGGGATCAGCTCTGGCTCCCTTTTTATAAATCGGTACTATGATAGCTTTACCCCAGTCATTGGGCATATTTCCAGTGGCATTAATTGCAGTAAAGAGAGTTGCCAGGATCGATGCCCACCATTCCTTATGGGCTTTAATTAGTTCTACTCGAATATGGTCATATCCCGGCGCTTTCCCTGATTTACAAGACTCTATTATTTCAATCAGCTCCTCTTTGGTAACTGAATCCCAGGCTTCCGGTAAGGGTACTATCTCTATGCTAGGCGGTATCGGGCTGCTCCTAACGTAAGATGTCCGCAAGAAACCTTCCCAGGTGTCCTTAGAAATTAAAGGTGTTTGGACTATGCCACAATTACGGTTCGTGCAATTGATTATAGACCAGAATTTTTGTGAATCATTCCTCTTACTTGCAACAATCAATTTGTCCCATTGTTCCTGCTGATATTGTGACTTCTTTATTTTTATTATATCTTTATATTCCTTTTTCAGTGCAATATAACTATCCAGCCCTACAGTACTATCCCTATTCCTATATCTTTTATATGAATCAATGCATTTATTCCTAATTATCCTACAATCTAAGTCAAACCAGGGCTCGTTTATTCGGTTGCCTCGCAAACTCCTATTTGGGTGTAAAGCAATTATATATTGGCTCACATTACGTATAATCTGAGTGTAAGTGTCCACTACTGCTGCCCTCCCCGTCCCAGCCTCCATAGCTGTCTGCCATTCTGCGCCCTTATCTTTAAATAGCAGTTCCATTGCTGTAATAACTGGCGCTCTCCATTTAAACGTCCTATGCATTGCTACATTATCTAAGTCCTCCAATGAATTGGTTTCTTCTGGGCGATAAGGCCCACAGGACAAGGTCAGTGCAAGCGGCAAATGGTCTCCCATAATACAAGGACTAACCTCAAAATCCGCTACATAAGGTAGGGTATTATGGTTGACTGCTATATAGTCTACAACACTAGACCCTTGATGACCCACAAAGGTAAATTCACCTCCAGTATCACTAAATCCTGATCCATTTAGGATATATAATTGATGGGTTCTAATCATATTGGCTAGTTGCAGCCCAGATGAATTTATCACCTGGTCTTTAGATGTTCTAGGCAGAAGCATAGGAGGAACTGGAAGCGGTGTTGAGCCAAATACCCTCAGGGCCTCATTATCTTTCCCTATTCTGGCATTTAGATCACCAGCCAAAATGTGCAATGCCCGGGGGTAATTAACCAGTAAATCTTCTGCCGTGTCCTCCAGCAGGGACCAAAATTTGACATTATATGATCCTGCATTTATGGGGGGGACATACGCTATCAAAATAATTACATACAATTCTCCCAATCTAAATATTACACCCATAATATACGGTGGAACTTTAATAGTATTTGGAATTGTCTTATAAATAGTTTAAACTCCTCATTCCTCAAGTGGGTTCGCCACCCAGAAATGTTCCAACTGCAAATCCCAATCAGATCCGCCTCTCCATTCTGATTAAGTCAAAAGTTGGCTGCTAAGTGTGACTCTGGTACTATTGAGTCTGTTATCAGTGCCATATCTACTTCTAGACAAGCCACCTCTTCTTGACCGTTTTCACCGTCCAATGCACAGTCCTCTACGTCTCGCACTGGCAGTGGAAAGAGAGCCTGTTTGGGAGACGGCACTATTTCCTGGTTTATATTTGCTCTACCCTCCTGGGATTGTAAAATGAGGGGGGAGCCATCCCTTTGGTCAGCTATCCCCAGGAGCCTGGATCCTATATTCGCCTTTGGTGGATTTCCAAAAGATCTTTTAGGGAGGGGAACTAGATTAGGGTTATCCAGTTTTGAATCTACAGGTTGGGACATTGCCCTACCACCTGATAGTGATCTCCATCCCTCTATAATTCCAAGTAAGGGCTTTATTATTGGGTTAATTTGAGTTCTACTAATGTACACTCCCCAAGAGGCCAGAAGATCCCCATAATTTGATAGGTTCTCCACTATTGCAGTAGAACAAAAGGAAATTACTAAGCATTGCACGCTATTAATCCATGGAAGCAGAGTGAAATAACCTATATGGTTACGAGGTACTTAATATCCCAGTATTTAGTATTCCATCTAGGGTGGGCTCCAGAGGGCAGGGGCACGATTTTAAAGGCCAAAGCCTTTTGATCAGTATGCAGGTTTGACATCTTCCTGGTAACATACAGGTCCTCTTTCACCCCCACTAATGGGCACTTAGCCTTAGTGAGATTATCCTCCTCCCTATCTATAGTTTGGGTGGCAGTAGAAACAAGTATGGGGAATACCTGTTCCTCCTTTTTCTCCCCACTAAACTTAGATGATTCTACAGTGACCATAATGGTTTCCAATATTGCCTGTTGGCGCTGTAGTTGGGCCTTTATCTCTTTTAATTGCTGTTCTATATTATTTATATAGTCATCTTGCTTCCCATTTAGATCCTGGGGCACAATTTCCCCAGGGGGAGTAGCTTGGCCATTTATATACATGGAAGCGGCTATTTTTTGCACAGGAGATGTTAAAGCAGCATTTATATTACCCGGTGATACCAGTTCTACAGCGGTAAGTGTATCTACTATTAAATCCTTCCCCCATGTTGTCTCCTTATGGCCCAAATGGTTCCTTACCCCTGGGCTACCCTCTGACAAGTCTTCGAGGAAGTCATCTAATTTTAACTGCTTTACTAGGGCCCTTGCCCTTGTGATCATCCCTACACTTCCCTTATATTTTGACATATTTATACAGGTCACAGAGATAAAAAGTACTTTATGATGTGCACTTTGTCAATTCTCCTCCTTTCCCTAACAGCCAGAGAACAAACCAGACTGAAGTCTGAGCAAGGTGTCAGTTGTATACTTTCAGATCTTCGGCTCCGCCCCACGTAATGCTTCTTGCCGCAAGCCTTGTTTTCAATCAAACAGAGGGGGCCGCCTCTGCCTCCACTGCCCCGCAAATGGCACCGCCAATGGAACTTCGCCCTTTGGTGGCGCCCTTCGGCTGCCGCCCTAAGGGCGCTGCCCTAAGGGCAGCGCTCTATTATATGGGTTACCTGTGGGAGGAGACACAGAGCCCCCAGGTGAAACCAAGCAGTCCTTCCCTGCAGCTCCTGTTTGCAGCCACGCCCTCTAAGCTCTTCCCCAGACACTCCCCCACAGCGAGGATGTGGTTTAGCATTAAGATTTTGGATGGTTGGCAAAAGTGATCAGAACATGGGAAAGGGCTCTTCAAATATCTCAGAGAAGAGTTGTGAAGTCTAGTTTTTCTCCCTCTGCAACTTTATTCACTACAAGAAAGACCAAATGGATGTTTCCATGCTGCTCAAATATTTAGAGATAGAACAATGACAAGCAGTTAGGAGCTTCCATTATAAAATTCAGCATGTGTGTTAGCAAATCGCTTGTAAAACATTAACATTTCTGCATCACAACCAATTTCCATCAGACAAACTGCCTGAAGGCTTGTCCAAAACCAAGAGACTATGTACCTATTCTCTGACAGACTTTGAGTTCAACCTCAAACCACTAAGAACCTAGAATTTTACAAAAAAGGGAAAGAAAAAAGTCATAACTTCTATTTATCTAATGAACAAAGAAGAAATTTGTCATATGTGATTTTTGAAATACGACTCAAGGACAGTGGATGGATCCATTCATTTCACCCACACCCTTCAGTCCCTTATCCTGAAAATGCACCATGAATGTCCTGTTCCCATTCCTTATCCGGTCTGCAGAACTTTACTAATTTTCAAAGTTCCCCATGAGAGAGAAAAGGTTCCCCACCTCTGCAATCTGGCACTGATTTTTTCCCACATCCTTCATGTAGTTGAGTCAAGTCTTGATTCTTAAGCCACTTGCTCCACTTCCACTTACATAAAGATATGTGATTTTAGGACTGCAGTCTCAGGATGCTTTCCCACATGACAAAATGTGCCTAATTTGCCTCTGGGAAAAGCTCCAGGAGGCACATCAGGCACGGGTTTCATCACTTGGGAAAGCTAACCCACACCACTTTAGTGGCAATTATTATTTTATGTAATTCTCTAAAATTATATCCCAGCCCTCCTGCCTCAGGCTGCTAGGGGCGGCTCACAACATATCATAAAATATACAATAAGAATATAAACAATAATATAAATTCCTTAAATAATCAATATAAAACATTATAAATAGAAATACAAATGGTGTGTAATAAAACATCAACAATAACAAAAAGCTCCTAGCCCACCCTTTAACTCCCCCCCCCCCAAACATTAGGACTTACACTGACGGAGGAACATAGAAAGCCTTAGGCTGAGGTGGACCCCCACTGGGAGAGGGTTCTACAAAACTGGAGCGGATGCCAAGAATGCCCACCTATCAGTTCCCACCCATCTATAGTGAGGAACCTCCAGGAGGGCAGCCCCCGATGACCACAGGAGTCACCCAGGGGCCCAGGAAGTGAGATAAGCAGGGCCCAGACTGTTTAGGGCTTTGTAGTTTAACACCAGCACCTTGAATCAGCCCGGAAGATTATAGGCAGCAGGTGCAGTGCCCAGAGCACTGGCATGATGTGCTCCTGATGACCCATCCTGGTGAGCAGATGGGTCACGGCATTGTGCACTAGCTGAAGCTTCTGAACTATCACCATAGGCAACCCTACGTGGAGTGCATTACAAGACTCCAGCCTTGAGGTGACAAATGCCTGGATGACAGTGGTCAGATCAGAATCTGAGATATAGGGGCAGAGTCGCCTTACCAGATGCAACTAGCGGAATGTACTCCTGGCTACAGCCAATTCCTGGACATCAAGATGCAGCTGTGGATCCAGGAGAACTCCTGGGATCCTAACCTGAGATGCCAACATGGGGTGAACCTTGTTGATTATAGGTAACAACCCCTCATCCAGGACCCCAGACCTGCCAATGAGCATCACCTCCATCTTTTGGGGATTCAAATTTAATTGGCTTGACCTCATCCAGTATGCTACAGCCATCAAGCACAGGGAAAGCACAAAGAATGTAGGACCAGGGTCGGATGAAAAAGACAGGTGTAGTTTCTTGTCATCAGCATATTGATAACAGCAAACTCCCCATCTGTGTACAACATCTCCCAATGGCTGCATATAGACACTGAACAAGAGGGGTGACAGAATGGAACCCTGCAGGATCCCTCACAGGAGATCCCTGGGAGAAGATGTACAATCTCCAAGAACCAGCCATTACGATCTACCCACCAGGAAGGACTGGAACTAATGTAAAACCATTCCATCCAACCCAGCCAGGTCCCACAGGTGAGTCACCAACACCTCATGGTTCACTGTGTTAAATGCTGCCAAGAGATCAAGCAGGACCAGAAGAATTGAATGATCCTTCTCCAGCTCCACTTGTAGGTCATTGACCAAGGCCACAAAAATAGTCTCAGTGCCATAACCTGGGTGAAAACCAGACTGTGAAGTATGTAGAAAACTGATAGGTTCAGATGCACCTGCAACTGACAAGCCATCATCCGTTCAATAACCTTCCCTAAAAAGGGAAAGTTAGACAGGACAATAGTTCGCTGGGGAGTCAACGTTGAAAAATGGTTTCTTGGGGAGGGGTCGGACCACATCACCCTTAAGGGACTCCAATAACATTCCCTCCCCCAAGGAAACATTGATCACCCTGGCCAGCAATGGCCCCACCATCTCTCAGCTGGCCTCTACAGGCAAGGGTCCATTTCACAAGTTGTGCCTCACACAGAGCCAAGCACATTTGCTATAAATCCAGCTCTGCATCTCCTGCAAGATTGCTGCCAAAGACACGCAGGTTAGCTTTCCCATGTGACAAAGCCCGTGTCGGATGTGCCTACCGGAGCTTTTCCCACAGGCAAATTAGGCACATTTTGTCACATGGGAAAACATCCTTAGTCTCACCCCCATTTACAGGGGTAGTGTCCCTGGAGGTTTATTTTTTTGTTTTGTTTTTTTAATTCTGTGTATTCTGATGAGAAACTGCTTTTCATGACAGTTGCAAAATATTTTTTTTAAAAAATCATTTATTAATTCCTTATCTTTAGCACCTTTGCCACTGTACCAAATAAACCTGGGACATGGGTTAATAGAAGCTGCCATAGGTTAAGAGAAGTTATCTATAGCAAAGGGGGGTTGATGGGATATTACTCTAAAGCAGACGTAAAGCAAAGCCTGTTTGTTTGATTGACGCTTTCCTGGGATCTGGGAAGTACATTTTATCTCAGCATTCCAGTTCCAAAGAGAGAGATGTTTTAATAAAACTGGCACTAACTTTGAAACATGAACAGATTTTATTCTAAAGTGCCAGAACAAATCCTCTTTTAAAAAATGGTGCTGCAAAAAAAAAATCTCCAACCAGAGTAAGTTTCCTGTTACTGTAAGAGACTTGATTTTTCTGATGGAAGGAAAGTGGTTTGCATAAATAATTAAGGGAAGGTTAAATCTCTCTTGGCTACATCTCCAACAATATTAAAATCTATGGATATTCATTTGCAGCTAAAAGTACAGCCTCCCTAATCTCATGAATGATGGGTGGGGAGAATCAACGTGCTGTTTCAATGCCAGAAATGATTGCATCTAGCTTGCAGAAGAGTGATAGGAGTGATCATCACAATGGTGCTTGACCCCATAAGAGTGTGGAGTCAGAATTGTAAATACAAAAATGCAATATGGGCAAAGTTAAGCTAATCATCAGTGGATGATGCCTAATATTGATTGGAAAAAGTGCGGGCACATCACAAAGAGCAAGGTTTTATAAAATGATCCAGGCAGAAATTAGGCAGCCTTTAAAAAACAAACAAAAAAATCCCCTCTTTCCTGCATGCCTCCCACTTTAGATTGAATGTGAGGTAACAATGAATGAAAACATGAATAATTCTGTAAGGCCTTCAAAGAAAGCTACATTCCTCTAGTTGAATCATTTAGAATGCAAAATCTATTATTTAAACTAAGGAAACACTTCATATGGATAGCTGTAGACTGAGGCTGCTTTTAAACGAGACAAGAAACGCGGCTGATCCTTTGATCAGCCGCGTTTCTTTGCGCTCGTTTAAATAACAAACTTACATTTAAGCCGGCGTCAGACCGGGCAGGCGATCCTGCCCCCTCTGACGCGGATCTCCGCTGTGCCGGCTTCACGGCACACTTCCCGGATATTTTGCCGAGTGTGCATGCGCAAAAGGGGGCGCATGTGCACTGAGTCTCTACGCCGGGTCTGATGCTCTTCTGAGCATCAGACCCGGCGTAGAGAGAAAGGCGGGGGGGATATGCCTGCACTTAATGATCCCGCTTGTCAGCGGGATTGTCTAAACGCGTCTTGAGATTGTTGAGAATTCTCAGAGCTGGCCTTGCTGTTCCCATTGGAGCCAATAGGAAAGTTCCAATTGGAGCATGCTTAGGCCAATGCTGAGTATCCCCATGTGTAAGGAAGACAGGATGCTGTGATGTAGTATAAAGGTTTCATTGACCGGAGTGTGAGATTATCACATACTGTAGCAAAATAGGAGAAGGTTTAGAAGACGGGAAAGAGTGTGGAATATAAAATAGATGGGGAACTCTGTATATTTTGAGGGAAAAAACTGAAGAGGAGGCATGATAATATCTTTCAAATGTCTAAATAGCTGTTGTAAACAAAAGTTGAAGAAAATTTGAGCATCATTGCCACTAAAAGCAATGATCTTTGATTGCAGTAAGGCAGATTAGGGTTAAAAAATTTTTTTAAAAAATAAAGAATCCTTGTAATCCATTTTGGGAAAACATGATGAGCTTTTAAACTAAATAGTCTTTAAGCTGAACTGCTGTGTTTGGTGCTGGGGCTGTGTGGATTGGAGGAGCCTGCTTGTCACTGCTTCTCCCTCCTCCTTCCCCAGGTAATAACTGTCAGGGCAGGGCCCTGTGGGACAAGCTGCACTGCTGTGTTTGGTGCTGGGGCTGTGTGGATTGGAGGAGCCTGCTTGTCACTCTGCTTCTCCCTCCTCCTTCCCCAGGTAATAACTGCCAGGGCGGGGCCCTGTGGGAC